>JAMKCH010013070.1:0-27880 GCA_023653785.1 Ophioderma brevispina
TCTCCTTATAAAAAATTAGGGTTTAGAGCTTTCTCTTGCAAAAGTTATTGAAACCAACACAATGGACCCGCAATCATCATTTTAGTATTTGAAGGACAATCAATTTCTGGTCATATTGACTAAAGGTAGCAGTGTTTTTACTTTTAATTATCAGTTTAAGAATATGAATATATCAGTTTAAAAAGAAAAACAATAAATTTTAATAAAGACTTGGTTTTAAACTTGATTTCCATGTGTCTTTTGAAAGTTTGGGGTGAAGTTTGCCAAGATTTACAGACTTGTACTATTTTCAACACAAGGAAATCTGCATACTAAGGAGTAGCATTGCTCTTTGCAAAGTTATTGTCCCCGCCGAACTAAGTTCGAACGGGAACTATGCAAATGGGCTCGCGTCCGTCCTATGTCCTGTAGGCCTTATGTCCGTATGTCTGTGAGAAAAATGTTAACCCTGGAATTCCCGTGATAAAAATGTTAACCCTGTAGCTGTATCTTTGAAAACGAATATTCGTGCACACAAAATTCTTTCGCTTCATGGAAGTGCATCATGGCATTCATCTTTTCTTCTTGTCTCTCTTCTGCGCTTTGAAGTGTGGGAGGGTGGGATATGCGGCTTAGGTAGCAAATGAGCTAATTAATCTGGCATAATTAATGTATCACTGAACGGTACATAAGATTGCACAATTCTTTTTGCCACATGAAGTATATCTGGTCTGCATTGTTTTCGCGCTTTGAAAGTACTTGATATATGCGGCTTAGGTTCTGCAAATGACTAATTAATATGCGTAACATGTATTTGCTGAAACAGTACATCGATATAAGCAAATTCTTTGCCATATTAATGTACACTTTTGCAATGCCTTGTTTCGCACTTTGAAAGTGCACAGTATATGCAGCTTAGGTATGCAATGACTAATTAAATATGCACAATACATGTTCGCTGAAACCGTACATCGATGTTCACATTCCCTTCATACATTAAGGCTTATGCCATCATCCTTTTTGTGTGAACACATGTTCGTTTAGTTATTTGTTTAGGTTGGCAAATGAGCTTATTAAATATGCGCAATTGATATTTCACTGAAACGGTACATCAGATGGTGCAAAATTCCTTCGCTACAATAAAGGCTTATGCCATACATCTTTTGTGTGAACATTAATCTCTCTCTGCGTTTTTTAGTTATGCAAATTCATGGCTTTTCCTTACCATCAGCCGCATTTATTTAAGGTGCTAATTCCAAGACGTCATTTCTTGTATACATATACTCCACTCGCACTCATACTTCCTCTGCACTTACTAATCTTCTTCACTCCACCTCCAATTCTGCATTGCATGGTTTTTAAGTGATCGGTGGTCTATAGTGGTCTCGGTTTTCAGGGAGTGTGTTGTGCATTCCGTTGTCACTTCCATCAAAATGATCGCGAAATCCGCGGGGACATATTTTACTGCATTCGCGTAATAAACGAAGTTCGCCTTGGTTACTGATGACATTGTAATGAAAGTGGTTGAAATAGTTGAGAATATGGAATTCACAAGATTGTTATTAAAACTTCATTTTTTGGAGCACAGTAACAATGGTCACCAATTTTGGTGTTATAAGTCATGGAGAGTCAATACACGTAACCACCAATGTCACCCACGTGACCGTACTTAGTTGATATAAATTTTTAATTACCAGTAAAGTTGTGCTTGCTACTTTTAATTACCAATAATTGTTTTAATGACATGCAATGTCTTCCGAAATAAATATAAGAATGCAAGTACTTAAATATTCACAGAATTTAACAGTTGAAGTTTGAATTCTCTAACAACCCCTTTTTGTCCGAGGTCACAAACGTGACCGAACCTTTATTTGCCCCTCATGAGAAAATAATCTAGCAAAGGTGGAAACATTATTTTTGGTTAGGTTTGGTCTAAATGTTTTTCATTATACAAAAGTAATAACAGTTGCTTATATTGGCAAAACATTCATTGGTTTGACAATCAAAATTTTCCTCCCCGTTTTTTTTGGGTCACAACAGGGACCGAAGAATTTGCCCTTTGTGATTCCAGTTATGGAAAACGTAAAAGTTAGCCTATTGTTTGATTAAAGTTATGGAAACTTAAAAATTAGCCTACAAATTACCTGGATGTCTTTAACCTAACCTCTTAATTCACGTCCCTATCTGGTTTTTTGAGTATGTTATTTTTATGTGTAAAATGTCTCAGACGATCATTTGAGAGGAATTGAATTTCATATTTTGTGGAAAATGTGCCAGTGCTGCTTTAACTTTAGCTAACTGAAATTCACCTGTTATTTTGGTATTTAGGAGTTTCTTTGAAGGAGGACTGGAGTGTTTAGGTTAATATACCATGTTGCTTATCAGCTTAAAATTGGGTAAACTGAACTACAAAAGCTTTGAATTAAAACCTTGGTCTTTTTACAATTTTAACATTGGCTTTAATGCAATTTAATGACTTTACACGGGTGGATCAGATTGCAAACTGTTAATTTCTTTGGCAGCAATAGAACTCTTGTTTTTATGCCATATAAAAGAAGCTAATGTTGACTGTTTTTATGACAATATTAAACAACTCATTGTTGTTTGAGGTATGATTGCAGCCAGAACGTTCAATGCCCACATCCGTCGTGGAAAAGATTCGCCTGGGCTAGTTCCTTCTGATAACATCAAGACCCTCCTGCTTGACACAGGATGCAAGAGGCACCAGATTGTATACAGAATATTAGAAGATGTACTTAAGCTACAGGCTACCAAAGCGATTTTGGATGTAACCCTCCATCTCACAACAGCCATCCAGAAATGTTTGCAACAATAATTACTATTACAGTAGTGCTAATATCATCAGTTCTATTTTCCCAAGTATCATAAGCATTCGAGAGCTTCACGATTAGCACGGGAGCTTGCAGGCATGTTGAACACAATCTCAAGTACAAAAGGTTTGAGTGATGTAAATGTAATACATCCTGACATGGAGGGACCCCTGAAAACATGATTTTAGTGTCCCGCTTATTGGTGCTTAAGTGTCAGGAGATTTTTTGAGGATACAAATTCCTCAAATTGTACTGGATCAGGTTGAGCCCACCTACCGAGAACGTTTGAAGGTTTTAGATCTGCAAACAAGTACAAAAGAAAACTGCAAACCTTGTTTGAATGAGCTGCTATAATATTGCCCCTATGGAAACCTGCTTTGATTTCGTCCATGCATGGCATAAATACTAAATCATACCTATAAAGAGGCGTATTCACCTCAGGTGTTATCTAATCTGTAAGCTTCAAATATGCAAACCCTGGGTTTGAAAAAAATGGGGGCTTCTTTCTGGAAAAGTCCTGGTGTCTCTTAAGGCGGGGGTCTGGACCAGATTACCGGGATCCAAGTTTTAAATTATTCATCATGTTGAAAAATATACCATTTATTGTCTAACCATCTGCAAACTAAAGTCTTGGAGAAATTTCATGTAATAAACGAGTCATTTTCAGTTGTACAGGGGGCAATTTTAAAGTTGCTCTGATTTTTGTAAAAGATGGTGCAAATTATTGATGGAAGCTCATAGATTCAAATAGGACGAGGGCGTCTTAAATGTTTTGCTGAACAAGTATGGGGAAAACAAAGTCAATGCTCCAACTGAAGGCAATGTGCTGTATACCTTTTGGACAGGCTTGAAAATATTAATGAGCTAATTTCATATGGCCCATTTTCCAAAGAAAATTCAAATTAATCTAACTGTACAGAAATAGAATTAAACGCAATTGGTTTATGACTAACATTGGCATGGTGGATAGAACATGATGGGGTCATGTGCTCTATCTTTTTGGACAGGTTTGTTGAAGATTAATGAGCTCATTTCATATTTCTTTGTCTTGTCGTAATTCATGTCTGAGAGTTACCGTTAACAAAAATGATTATTTGATTCCCTTTTGCAATTGTTTTGTCGTAATTTAGGTCTGAGGAGTTAACTTACAAAAATGAGTGGTTCATTCCCTTTTGCAAAAATATTTGTCAGGAAACAGAAGGCAAAATTTAGATCTTACATGACGTGCAAAAACAAGTTCTTTCATGTTTCTGATTCATTCAAAGTAATTATGAACCACAGAGCCGTCGAGATGCCCTTTTGTGTGTTTCTTCCTTTGGTCGTGCAGGATGCCTCTGTACTGACCAGTGACCCCCTACTGGGAGACTATTATATATGACAAACTAAATGATCAGTAACATGTTCCTTTGTATTATTTGTATTATAAGGCTCAAATCATCTTATTCACAATGTATATTGCCTTGCCAGGCAATCCAGGGTGGAGCATATATTGTGAATATGCAAAAAAACAACACACATTTGTCCTCTGGGTCAATTCAATACCATTTGAGTTTACTCGCTATCCCAATGGCTGGACCGATTGATCTCAAAATTTGTATCAATGTACTTTTGGAATATCCTTAACTCCCATTAAAGAAAGAAAACATGAAAGGCGGACAATGAATGGGCCTCACTCAATGTTGATAAATGGGAAAAGTTATGATTGTCTCAAGACCCAGAAGATGAGAATGTGCTGACAAATTTTTAAATACTGATTTTATAATCATGGAAAGTTTTCTTACTCTTATGTTGTCAGGCTCTATAGCTATTGTTGAAAAGACAGAGCAACTGAGAGTGGTGAGTTTCTATCCCATTCTTTGATGAGGAAGAAGGATGCTGGCAAAACTTGGAAAAGTTTGCCACCCTACGTCATAATGAGCTTATCAACCACTGCATGGTAGTAGTTGGAGGTAAAGAGGTCTGGCTGGTGGCAAGGCTTATAATTATGTTTGATGGAGGAGTCCTGTTATACCAGAGTAGGAAGTTCTATGAGTTGACCGGCCATAATGAATGGCGGCAGCTCGCGTCTATGCTGAATGGCAAGAAGCATTTTCACCTTGTCCATCTGGATGGGTTTATCTATGCATTGGTGGAGTCGAAAATGTTACCAGTTGATTACTGGGCCAGAACAAAAATTGTAGTAAGCAGAGCGATACAATCTGGCAAAAGAAGTGTGAATCCTTCCAATATGCCAGTAATTGTATGCCTACTGTCGTAGGGTTTTGAAGGTAAGTTACGGTATAGTGTGGCCCACAAGAAAGCCTAGGAAGCCCTTGGACCGTCATCTGTACTCCACTGGTGGTGATTCTATCCCACGGATGCATTGTTGGAATTGGTGTGGAGAGAGGAGCGTATCTCGGGGTTAGGCAGTCTCTTTTGATGGTAGAAGAATGGTCTGTTTATGAAATCAGGTTTGGTAAGGATAGCAAACCCAAATGTGACTCAGATGGATTGGATCTCAACAAGAGTAACCCACCTTACAATTGGGTGATGAGGACGATCAAAGATCTTGGTTCATCGGACTATCATGAAGTGTGCATCGATGGTCATTTCTATGTTATTGTGTGTTTGACTATGTATACAAGACAAAAGTACCGTGGGCATGAAGAGAGACCACCCGCAGATCAAGCGTGTGGTCACGTCTCTGTGATGTAGATGGCACCAAACGTTGCTTGCTTGACATTCGTAAGTTCCGGCTCATGTGAAACTAACCTTTGACCATTGCTGAACATCGGATCATGTGACATTGTACAATTCCCAAATTTATAATCGTTTATCATCAGACATCAACCAGAAACGGCAACTATCCTATTCATTCTATAGAAAATAATCGTATATTTTAATTAAGGCGTGACACCTGAAATAGACAGTTGTAGCTGCAAAAATTGCGTTATTATGGCACACCTTCATTGGCAAATATGTGACAGACTGTACAATTGCTAAACAAAATTTTAAGTTCAGCAAACTAGCATCTGATAAAACAGAGTACATTACAACTTAAAGTACTTGGCATTACTATCTCTCCTCGAGATGACTGAGAAATGAAAACAATCATTACCTTGACCAGAGAATAGACTTGGGTACTCTTTTAACACCAAACAAAAGAACTTTGTTAGAGGAAGCTAATGAATTATAGTTGTATGATGGGTGAAAAGATTAAGTGAAATTTTAACACTATAGCGATGATTGAACCAACAATCTCAAGACTCTCCTCCCTCTATCATCCATAAATCTTGAGTGCACAGGAGATGAGATCCATATTCAGACAAACATAATATGGCCATTCAGCCTTCCTTTGTTCAGATATTTACAGTGTATCCTAGCAAGAAAAACATTAACACTCACAGCCGTTTCAATCCAGTAGCACAAAATTCTCAGACAATCCAGACATGTTCCATTTCAATCATAAATGGGCAAATAACATCAACAATACAACAGCGTTCCCCGGACGCTTTGTGTCGCCTGCCATCACAATTTGCCAACGCAAGTCAGAGGGGTGCAAAGTTCACATAGTGGTCATCACAAGGTCACTTTGTTTACCCACGAGATCCTTGGGGCCCGTGGTTCTTCTAGTATGACGTTCTCAGTCAAGGCATATATAGTGAGCAACTGAACAATTGTTCACAGCCACAAGCCCACAGCAGGAAAACTATCCCTATGTGTCTTCCGGCTAAAGCAGGCGACACAAAAATGTCACTTTTAAGGGGAAAAATTCTTGATCACAAGCAGTCAAAGCATTTATAACATTTAGTTTGTTATTGTCAAAAATTTATCATTAGAACATTAGATTGTACAACTTGATACAGGCAAACAAATAAAATTACAAAAAAATGGTCTTAAAGGGATCCATTGTCTGAAAATGTCAAGCATAATGAAATAAAAAACAATAGATCACTTTAACTTACTTGAAAATAATTTGGATGGGTACAAATCCCATCAGAAACAGGAGTAGAATTGGTACTGGTATATGCTGGGAAGGTAAAGAGGATGGATGGGAGGGTCAGCAATTCCTCCACAGTGAACTTTATAGTACTCTAGTCCCTCATTGCTTCAAACGAGAGTTATATGGACCTTGGCCCAGTGCGCGTGGTCCGGTTTTATTCCAAGACAATTTGCACATTTTTTTGCCACAAAGAGGCATATTCTTGCTTACTTGCAAGACACTTGGGCCACAGATGTTTCACAACATTATCAGGTAGTCATCCAATTCAGCTTTGCATAGGACACCTTGAGGTTCGAATAAAAGATGAACAGTATTTGTAGCTATTATTATAATCTACTTAGACTTATATTTGGACCATCTTAGTTGCAAAGACAGTTTGTAACTGTAGAAATTAAATCAATGTAATTTTTTTTTTTTTTTTAATTAAATGGACAAATAAAAATTAGTGTGTTATGTTCCTTTAATATTATAGGTGTACACATTTTTACACGCTCACTCACCCCCAGTATTATTAATTAATATCATTCAAATGTATTTCAATATAATATATTTACTGCATAATAATGATTTAGGTTCACATCATAAATTGTCAATATATTTGAGGTAGCCCTATAATGAACTAATAACGGTACCCATAGCATTCTCTATTCTAACATGCATTTTCAGTGGGTGATTTTATCTGTATCTTACACATTTCCTGTATACTCGATTGCAGTGGCTGATATGTGACCCCGTACCATTCTTGCGGAGGTGAAAAATTCAATGAGGCGCAGGAACTTCTGTTAATCATGTTATTGTTGAGGAATGAAGGCCTGAAATACACTATTGTGCATTTCCATACATGAATGAAATTGTATTTAGTGGCAGTGAGTGAGTTATATGACCGGAGTGTCCTCCAAGATAATCCGGTGTGGCACGTGCATTTGAATTCTGTCATTTTCCCTGTCCGACTTAATTGAATAGGTCCAAAACTCCAGGGGGACGAACGTATCAACGCGATCGACTATAATAGGCGATGTTACATGACTTATCCCATAACATTTTACTGTACCAATTTCCTGAGTGTTTAGTCCTGAGATGAGTATATACCTAACAGAATTCGGAAGCAAAGCTTTGATGCATTGGGTTAACAGCTCCACTATCGACCGGTCTGTTTTGGCTTGCAATGACTTGGCGCACGGCGGGCGCTGTGAGCGCCTTAAGTTTTCTATGAGCTAGGTATCCTGTAAATCGGGCCATTTTAACAAATTTTGTGCTCAATCATGACCTAACAAGAAAATACTCGTTCTTTAGACCAGTTCACATTAATACTTTTGGTTTGGTTATGTCAACATAGCTTCATTTTTTATAAACTCAGTCAAAATATAAAAAGTCCCTGAATTAGATTCCGTTCTGTTCACAAAATCTGAGTTTCTGAAATAAACGGGCCCAAGTTTGTTTCAATTCTCATGAAACTGAAAGATAGAATTCACATTTAATTATCTCAGTATATTTTGAAGATATCCTATAGTTAGAATAGAATATTCTATCTATGTTTATATCCAATTTTGAGCAAATTCTACGAATGCACAATTGCGTGTACAAAATTGGGGTCATTTCATGGCCTATATGCAACAGTCACTGAGTACTAAACTGTGTTCAAGACTTAAAGAGAAATAACAACCATGTGTGAGCACCATTTATTTCAAAATAACAAACTAAAATCTTGATGTTATACATTGAATTGTACCGAATAACGATCACTGCTTCCCGATCAGTCGAGGGAATCGTTTAATTAACATAAAATACTTTACCAGACACTGCACGCTGCAAACAATCCATTGATTACTAGCTTCGAATCTGTTAGGTATACTCATCTCAGGTTTAGTCATATTGAAGTAAGAAATGTACAATTTTTCAACAGATGGAAGAACATAGGTAGTACCATTTGTTGTAAAGCAGTCAACATTTTTTGTACACTTTATGTGATTTTGCTCGTATAAATTCAAAATCCAATGAGATATTTAACTTGATACACAACCCCCTCTACCCACTTTAACCAACGACTGAGGACAATGTACATAAGACTTGATTTACACAGCACAACCGAGGACACACCACACAGCTGAAAGTTAACCACCCAACCATGGACTTACACACACATTTGACTTTTCACAAGGACTGTCACAAGGTAAGGCATGCTCATCTACCAGTTCAGTAGCCTTGGATGGACACGTGTTAAACAACAACTGACCCTGCATGTTCTGGGTATCATAAATTATACTACAAATTACAGGGGGTGCTTCAATATTAGTGGGAATGAAAGGATATTGAACTGTGCCATAGGAATGGAATTTGATTTGCTCAAGTGTGTGGACCTGACCATTAGACCGCCAACTGTGGACCTCCCCCCTAGATTTTTTTAAACCACACTCTGGCACTGTCTATATCCGCATTTTTTCGGTGAAGTCGTGTACCCATGTTTGATGGTAAAAATACACTCGCACACACACTTGCACGCACACACACACTCACACGCATGCGCATGCACACACACACAACACCACACCACCCCCAATCCCACCACCACCACCACCCCCAATCCCACCACCACCACCCCAACATTGAGAAACCAGATATCAGAATGCATGTGTTGGGAACACCTCATCAGCCGTTATGGGTGGTATTGTGATTGACTTTAAGGCCTCTAGTGTAGTACACAGGGGCAAAGTCTCCTGAACTTACTGGGTTTTAGCATTGTGAAGCCACAGGAAGAGCTTCAGAAGCCCAAGAAATTTTCAGGACTTTTCTGGCAATTATTCCAAGATTTCCTTGACAGTTTTTCTCCTCTTTCAAAATGTTAGAAATCAGAATATTCTGATTTTTTAAAAAAAAAAAAAAAAAAAAAAAACACACACACACACACCACACACACACACACACACACACACACACACACACCACACACACACACACACACCACACACACACACACACACACACACACACACACACACACACACACACACACACACACACACACACCACACACACACACACACACACACACACACACACACACACACACACACACACACACACACACACACACACACACACACACCACACACACACACACACACACACACACACACACACACACACACACACACACACACACCACACACACACACACACACACACACACACACACACACCACACACACACACACACACACACACACACACACCACACACACACACACACACACACACCACACACACACACACACACCACACACACACACACACACACACACACACACCACACACACACACACCCTCACACACAATCTCACACACACACTTACACACAGGCACACACAGACAGACACACACACACATGCACGCATGTCATTATTAACAGTATTTAAAGTAGGAAGAAAAGTATAATCTGGGCTGAAAATGGAAAATAATGGTCCACTTGCTTTAGTGAAATAACATATTGAGACAATAATCTCTTAATTAAAATATATTGAACCCAGAGAAATAGCACAGAGTAATAGTATATTGGTATGATTATCATGTAAAATAATAAAGAATATTTATTACCTCTATTGCCTGTTATTCAAATACGACACTACAGTTTGATTAATAATTTGTTGGGTGAGTGAGTGAGTATTAAAATTTAACGACAACTCAACACAATTGTGTTATATCGTGTCATTACTTTTATCCTTATATTACGTTTAAAAACATCAAACTTTAACATACATCACAATAAATACCAATCACAACCTTTTTTTTTTAAAAAGTTAAAAATATTTATACAATCGGCCTCCTTCAGGAAATTTATAACCTTAAGAGGACTAATACTGGAAATAATGTGTTTCAATCTGGGACACTATAATATTTTCTACGAATAAGCGCATAATCAACGCACTCAAGTAATACATGTTTTTCACAGAAAAGGCACCATCCACAAGGAATACACCGAAGGGACTGGCTCACCTCTAAGCAAATGACTATGGGTCATATAAGTATGACCAATTTTACATCGTGCTAATACAATCTCGTCCCTCGTCCAATCAACCTGAACTACCAACAGCTCCAACAGTTGGTTGAAAAGATGCATTTATTAGGACATGAATCCCACAGCATTTGCCACCTATTTAGGATCAGCGGGATATTAACTAAGCCTTAAAATCTGTTAAAGTGGAATCTCACTGTTTGTTTATTCATATAAGAGGACTTCTTTCGCCAATACATCAACCTTTTCATGCCTTGAATACCAATGTGACTCGGAATCCAAGCTAAAACAACGGATTTATTCAATTGAGACAATGAAGAATGCTTCCAACAACTCAGCAATATAGGGATGACGACATTCTCTGCCTTTCAAAGCCATAAGACTAGCTAGTGAATCAGTACATATAAGGAAATGACTCTCATTTGAATTTTCAGCTAATTCTAAGGCCAACTTAAGTGCCTCTAGTGTAGTACATGGGGCAAAGTCTCCTGAACTTACTGGGTTTTAGCATTTGTGAAGCCACAGGAAGAGCTTCAGAAGCCCAAGAAAAAGATTTTCAGGACTTTTCTGGCAATTATTCCAAGATTTCCTTGACAGTTTTTCTCCTTCTTTAAAATGTTAGAAATCAGAATATTCTGATTTTTTGATGGCAGGTATGCGCACGCACGCACACACACACACACACACACACACACACACACCCTCACACACAATCTCACACACACACTTACACACAGGCACACACAGACAGACACACACACACATGCACGCATGTCATTATTAACAGTATTTAAAGTAGGAAGAAAAGTATAATCTGGGCTGAAAATGGAAAATAATGGTCCACTTGCTTTAGTGAAATAACATATTGAGACAATAATCTCTTAATTAAAATATATTGAACCCAGAGAAATAGCACAGAGTAATAGTATATTGGTATGATTATCATGTAAAATAATAAAGAATATTTATTACCTCTATTGCCTGTTATTCAAATACGACACTACAGTTTGATTAATAATTTGTTGGGTGAGTGAGTGAGTATTAAAATTTAACGACAACTCAACACAATTGTGTTATATCGTGTCATTACTTTTATCCTTATATTACGTTTAAAAACATCAAACTTTAACATACATCACAATAAATACCAATCACAACCTTTTTTTTTTAAAAAGTTAAAAATATTTATACAATCGGCCTCCTTCAGGAAATTATAACCTGAAAGGCCTAATATCTTGAAAGAATGTTTTACAAATCTGGGACACTATAATATTTTCTACGAATAAGCGCATAATCAACGCACTCAAGTCATACATGTTTCACCAGACAAAGAGCACAATCACAAGGGACTTACACCGAGGGACTGGCTCACCTCTAAGCAAATGACTATGGGTCATATAAGTATGACCAATTTTACATCGTGATATACAATGCTGTCCCTTCGTCCAATCACTGAATTACAACCAGTCCAAACAGTGGGTGGACAAAGCATGCATTTTATTATTAGGAAATGCATCCCACAGCATTTGCCACTTATTTTCTGAATTGCTTATTAAACTAACGCCTAAAATCTTGTAAAGGGAATCTTCATGTTGTTAGCTTCATATTAAGAGCTTCTTTCGCCAAGACATCAACCTTTTCGTTGCCTTGAATACCAATGTGACTCGGAATCCAAGCTAAAACAACGGATTTATTCAATTGAGAACAAATTGAAGATACTTCCAACAACTCAGCAATATAGGGATGACGACATTCTCTGCCTTTCAAAGCATAAAGGACTAGAACGTGAATCAGTCAATATAATGAAAATGGGACTCCTCCATTTGAAGTTTTCAGCTAATTCTAGGCCACAACTTAAGTGCCCTCAGTGTAGTTACAACATGGGGCAAAGTCTCCTGAACTTACTGGGTTTTAGCATTTGTGAAGCCACAGGAAGAGCTTCAGAAGCCCAAGAAATATTTCAGGACTTTTCTGGCAATTATTCCAAGATTTCCTTGACAGTTTTTCTCCTTCTTTAAAATGTTAGAAATCAGAATATTCTGATTTTTTGATGGCAGGTATGCGCACCGCACGCACGCACACACACACACACACCACACACCCACCTCACACACAATCTCACCACCACACTTCACACCGGCACACACAGACAGCCCACCACACACACATGCCGATGAAATTATTACCGGACTTAAAATAGGACGAAAAGTATAATCTGGGCTGAAAATGGAAAATAATGGTCCACTTGTGTAGTGCACTAACAAGTGAGACAAAATCTCTTAATTAAAATATATTGAACCCAGAGAAATAGCACAGAGTAATAGTAATATTGGTATGGATTACATGTAAAATAATAAAGAGAATATTTATGACTCTATTGCCTGTTATTCCAAATAACACACTACAGTTTTGAATTAATAATTTTGTGGACAGGAAAACAAACACAAGCATGCATGACTGTGTGAGCCAGGAGGACATTGCACCTTGTTTCTTGATGTGTAATTTGGTCACAGTAAATTTTGCTGACTTCTGCCGTAGCTATTGCCGCTTAAAGGTGCAACGGGAGATTTCACATATCAAGGTGTCCGTAAAAAAATTGAAAGTACTGATTTTTTGCCCTGATGTAAAACTTTCATCAAAGATAACCACCATCTGAAAGGATAAAGTTGAGAAGTGTTCTTGGTACAAAAATTGTGAAATTTCCTATTTCGTTAGGAGCAAATACGAATTCGCTATGTTTTACATGGAAATATAAGCAAATCAGATTCACCATTTTCTCTTTCAAGACATTTCGGTAGCAAATAAGTGGGTAAGAAAATCTATTGAGTTCTCGTCTATATGAAAATACTCTTATGACACAAATATTTGGGTGTCTCAAAAATCTCTCGGTGCACCTTTAACTGAGGTGTGCATATCTCCTGTCAAGTAATTTAATTCCACGTAAGATTGTTCAAATGCATGTCACAATAGTGTGTAGGTGTCGCATTAAATCCCAAATCAGCGCAATACAAAGTGTGCGAACACAGCTCTATACATAAATTTCGCACACACACAATCCTTACGGCATGGATATGCAAATGTGAGTATTTTATCTTAAGAACTTAAATATTGGTCAGGGTTTGCAGTTCACCATGGCACGCAGTCACCATATTTAGAAGTTTTCCCAATCGTAGGTGATTTAATACGGTATCACTTTTTAAATGTCTTGCTTTACATTAACAGAGCTTATTGCCGAATTACACTTTCTGATATGCATTAAATTAGATGTGATGTTAATGTCTTTCATCCTATTTTATACTTTTATTATTTACTTAATATTATTATATATATTCCAGTCAAATATCTTTATTTATATATATATACCAAAGTACTACACATAGGAATATAGCCATTGCAGTACTCTAGGTTTAAGACTATGGGGAGTTCTATTTGGTGTGGCTAATATGTCACAATTGATAAAGTATGCAAAATACAAGCCTGGTAAGATAAAAGATAAGACACTTTTGCAAATATGTACATGTATATGATGGAAGTGTCGCTAGTACTTAGACTTGAAGTAGAACACCATCAAAGGCAACAGGTAACCATGATATGGCTAGTGTACTTGTGCTCTGTATTACTTTTGCTTTGTGGCAGTCAATAATCATGTGTTTCCAGTGGTAGCAGTAAACAAATAGCGAGATTGCGTCATATATACGCATTGTCCTCAAGGGTAAGGTTTATTTAGAAGTCCCATTGATGCAAATGAGGTTTATTCCTTACAAATGATGCAACTGAGGTTTTCAATTCCATAACAAACTGCTGTTTGAGATGTGGCTGAAGCCATGAAATTCTTTCAAAAGCCATTTGGCATTTTGGAACTTCTAAATGAATTGCTACCCCTCAACGAGTGCCATTATTTTTAGTATGCTCACAGGCAAGTCAATGTGTGACATCACTGATGGACAAGGGAAATTATACTATATATTAAAGGTGGGCCATATGTGATCCAGCACCTTCTGTTTTATTCATTGTTCACTAGATAGCTTGAGAAAAGCATATTAACAAAATCGAGTTGATTCTGATCTTGTGGTTTTATGGATGAGCCATTGCTTGTTTAAACCAGGTTCATAGGCCACTGTGCTGTAATATGTCCCTTTTATGACATGACATGTGTTTCGTACAATACAACTAAATTTGCATGTACGATTAGGGATACACATGGATTACTCTTCGGCAACTGTCCAGATGCTATAAAAATCTAACTTTTTTTAGGTAGTCAGAGGGACGAGGTTGTGAATCACAAAAAAAAAACCCATTTATGTGCATTCCATGATTTGACGACTTTCATTTTCATGGTGCGAGATAAGCCTATCCTTCAAGCAACTTATTTCCAAAGTGTCAGTTGATTTTGATGTGATTTTGTGTTGAGGGGGGGCAAGGCTTACAGATCATGAAATGCCCTTTGATAATTTCCTTCAAATAAAATAGGGGGCTTGTGCGGTCCAGTGGATTGGATCAGCGGCCCTGGATTGGACGGTTGTGGGTTCAAGCCCTGACGTCAACCCAAATTGATTTGGGAGCTGTTATGGGGGAATTTCAATCTAAGTCTGATAGGATTGGGGTGCGCTACCAGAGCCTCCCAGATGAGGTGAATGATTGAAGATTTTTTGAGGAGAATAATAAAATTTTCAACACTGCTTTTAATCCTCTGATATGCAAACGGTCAAGGGCTATTATTATTTAAAAAATATATCAAAAAGATAAAGTTGGAATGTACTCTGGAACTTTGTAGTATACCAAACTGTTTCGTATAATACTGTAGCACAGGGGTGTCCAACCTGCGGCCGCGGGCCATTTGTGGCCCACTAAGAGCTCTCATGCGGCCCGCGAGGTACGTCCCAGAAAAATTAAAAATGCAGAAAATCATAAATAAGATCATCTTGAATTAGTTAAACTTTATAAAATTCTTGGAAAATTAGTCCAAAATTCATCAATATGAAACCAAATTTTTTAAAAACTTGTGGGAGAAAATAGGCCAATTTGCTTAAAATGCCAAAACAAGTGTATCATAAACTTTTTATTTAAAAAACTTAAAAAAAGCAAAAATTGTGTTAAAATTTGACCTCAAATCTGCATCCCTTGTATTGCTCTGAGTCCCATTTTTCGGCAAATATTGGTATAGGAATGTGTCTGTGAGGCGATTACTGTTGCGGCCAGCAAAAGTTGTGGATTCACAACTAATGGGGCCCCTGCATCAAAAAGGTTGGACATCCCTGCCAGTAAGCAAGTACGCCTGTCAATCAACAGGTTCGAATGCCAAAAAATTTCAAACCGAAGATGAAGAAGTTTTTTAATATGTGAGATTAAGTTCACATTGAAATTCGTGACACAGAAATGTAGAGGACATATCAACGGAAAACAGAGGGTTCCATACCAAAATTGATGGCGAAGGGGGAACTTTTGGATGAAATGTTGCGTTCTGACTGATGTTAAAAATCACCAGGTTGAATTTGAGATACCTGCAGCATCGTACTTGCATTGTGTGATGTATCTGGACATTTTACTATGAATTTTGGCAAATCCGTAACACTGCTATAAATTGGATCATAATCAAACATATTGAGAAGCACTGCGACGAGAGGTAATAACTAACATAGTTTGCTGTCTTGAATTGTCACCCAAAAATGGTGGTGTAGGTATTAGCCCTGGCCCTAGGCCCAGGTGGGATTTCCGTGAAGAATCAGAAAATCTGTTCTCAGGAAATATTTTCCAAATGATTTGTTTAAAATCCAAACAGCTCTTTCAAAACTTTTTTTCCAACAAAAAGTTTGCCAGATGTAACATGGATTACCACAAAAGGGTGACAAATTATTACCCCACCCCTTGGCAATAGTTAACAAGCAAAATTTTAATAATTTCGATTCTTTCAAAAAAATGAAAAACATGAGGTGAAAAATGTACGGGTGATGGAACTGACTATATGACAAGATCTATGTTGTCCCAAAAATATTACGGTTTTTAGGAAGACACATGTGGAAGAGAAAGTGGTATCTTGTTCGGTGTCCCTTTAAATAGGATTGTAGATTGGCTCTCTTGTTCTGATTATTGTGAGAAGTTTTTAAAGACAGGATCCAATGTGGCATGCCTCTTCTTCTGGCAAGCCTTAGCACAATCTTTCTTACCTGGTAATAGGGGTAACCAGTTATTATGAGTGAACAAGGGTTTCAACTATTTAAAAATAGGGAGTTTCAAATTTCATTTTTTTTTTCTGGTGTGTGGTGTATAGTAAAGAAACAAAAGCAGGTATACATGACATGACTGGAAGTTTACACGATATTTGCAGTCCCAACAATGGGACGAAATCTTTCCAGTTCTACTATGTCTCATGGGAGTTTGCAGTAAAGCTTAATATTATGTTGGCCCACAGTAGCAAGAATGTCGGTCAAATAAAAGTAGCTTGTTTGTTCTTTTTTTTTTTCTTTTTTTTTTTTGTTTGTTTTCTCATTTTCCACAGCATGTATTATATTTAATTTTTTTATACATTTTCTCTCTGTTAAGAAGCTTCCCAAGAGTGGTCTCCTTAACAAACTTTTAATAAGCGAAGGAAACTTATCTGCCCCCACAAGCTAGCACTGTAATGGGTACTTGGTGTATATGCAAAACAATTATGCAGTTATTATCACATTCAAAAATCATTGAACTCTCCTTATTCTAATTATGCATTTGCGCTTTACTATTTCAAGGGTTTCCTTCATTTAAAAAAAATCTTAAAAAGCTTCCATCAAGATAGGCATCTTCCTGCTGCTTATGGAAGAGTGATGCAACCATGTGTGCTACAGTGGTGTATGTATCCTTTGATTTGTAGTTTGTTTTATGGAACTTTTATTGCTTATATATCTTGTGCAAGTAATGGACCATGAATTGCCAAAAAATAGTTGCCCATTTTTAAGTGCAATAAGTTTTTCCTTTGGTTTCTGAATACCGGTTATAAAAGGATTTATATGGGATAAAGACAACCAAAAGCGAATGGTCAGTAACCAAAGCTGAACTCCATTTTATCCATGTTGAAAACATCTCACTTAGTTCTGCGTATTAGAGCACTGTGGTAATTAAAGTGCCTGGTGATTAGGTTTGTGTTCTCTATTGATAGGAGAGTGGCATTGCAAAATACCCCATCAAGTACCGTGGGAAACAACTTCGTTTTGATGGTAACGCAATAATGCATGTTTGCAAAGGTCTATCAATACGTGCTAATTATTGATGGTTACCCACTAAAACGCGTTTTTTTTTTGTTTATATCTGGGAATGAAATGGACTTGAGGGTTCAAATTTCAGGGTACGACAATGAGAAAAAATAAGGCCTGTATCTGATATCAAAATCGATACAAATTAGTGGTAAATCAGTGGGGTCCCGAAGACGGATCGGAAACCGCACCTTTAAAGCAATAATCGCACTTTGGACGAGCACGCCAAGTTTCAAAGTTTTACAGTGGTGTTGGTACACTATACCTGCGGAACCGGTATGATACAAATGTGCATAGTGTCATAAATAATGATTGGTAGTTAGAAATCGATATCCCCAGATGTATTAACAGCCGAGTGAACAATGCCAACGTCTGTCTGTGCATTGTGAAAATAGTGGCACCTCACAAAAATGACCTCTAATTTGACTTTTTTGACCAACAGAACAATTATGGATGAGCGCAGACATGTACATGGCGCTATTCCTGGCTATTTGATATTGAAAGTCATTTTTAGCAGCACAGATTTATATCAGGATCGATTCTTTTAATTATCCAAAGTAATGATAAATCCTTATTTGCATACATAGACAAGTCAAGCTTTTACCAGTAAAGGGTCAATTACTCAAGAGAACTGTGCAAAAAATCTCAAACATGTTGAAAAATAGGGCACTCTTAAACAATTGTGTTATTATGCTTAGGGAGTGAGGTCTCGGTTTCACAAGCCATTGAAGTCAAGAGAGATGAGTATGTGGGTATTTCCTCTAGAAAACTCGTTTCGTGGTAATTAGGATAACCCAGTCTAAAGATGTTAGTCAATGACCCCTAGCTCACCATTTTTCAAGTCTATGTCGTTGAATCTGGCCTCTACTAGGCTGCATCTTGTATTTCAATTTAAAGATACCAATGTCGATATGGTCAATTTTTTGCATGACAAGAAGCGGCACTGGCACTTGCACATTTCACCAAAAATATGAAATCTCTTCAATGTGCTGCAAAGATAGTCTAGGCCATGGAGGAATAGAGATAATTTTACCAATAAAAATAACAAGCAAAAAAAAAGATAGGGACATTAATACGAGGCCTAAAGGCATCAGGAATTTGTAGGCAACTTTTTAATAGTTTGCCGTGAACTTTAACAACAAATGTCTCTTACATGAATATCATTAAAGACTCCCACCTCTTGATATAAAACCACAACACGGTCACAGATGGTCCAAACAAGGTGCTGCCATGAGAATAACTCTACACGTTTTCTGTACACGCCAAGTGTCGTCTGCTGAAATTAATGGTGCCGGAACATTATAAAATTGTTCTGTTTACCTATAAGCGCACTGATTTTGATTAAAAATTAAGCCAAGGGAATGCATATAATTGTTACAACCATGCAAAAAATATCAATTGGAAAAATCTTGCGGGTGCACTATTTTTCAGAGGTGCCAGTGTCTCTTTAAATGGAAAGATTGTTTTATAGTTATGGCAAAAGGAAATATCATACTCGTTATATATTTTACTACCTTTGCAGCCGAGGAAAGAAGTTTAAGAAAACAATGGTTACAAAAGGGCTGTATATTGTTGATGGCTTGATATGAGATATACCTCTTGGCATATCAGGTCTGATGTTAATCGCGAAGGGTCTGAATCTGAGTTGTAGTATAACACACAGTAATGTGTGTTGAGATAAGTTACTTAGAAAAAAATGCTAATGATGCAAAGTCACCTTGTTATTGTGAGTTTGTAATGACAATGGCCACCAAATGTTGTTAAGAGGTCTGTCATTAGAACTCAAAATGGCCATATCTGTACACATATGAATGTTTCATTATATTGAAAAATAGTACTTAAAAATGTGCAATGTTATCCCTCTATATAGTGGATGATGTATTATAAATATAGCTATGCAATAGTTGATATATAAATATCTTTAACTACACTAATTGAATTGTGGCATGTTGTCCTCATTGCAAATATCTCAACTAGGTCAGATACCCATATAGTGTGAGTAACCTTACTTCAAATAAAACTCCTTACAATATTAAGAATTTTTTGCTCAAATGTTTAATTTGATTATAAAGAGGAATAAACATGCTTTCAGAAAACTTATTTGGTGTCATCGGACTTTGAAGAAAAATTTATGCCTATTTTGTCTGATATACTAAAAATCCTGTTTGGCCGGTTTTGACCCAAACAAAGATGCATTGTTTAATAGAGTAACATGTCTCAGCTGTGATTTGAGTAAAACCTTTAACACCAAATTATTGTCACACAATGGAAGGGGGGAGAATAATTTCAGGAATTTAAAAATCAGATCCCGGAAGATTCAAAAGAACAAAATGGCGCAAAAAAGGTTAGAAAAATGTTCAATTTCCCAAATAAGTCCAGATGCTGGTGAAGAACCAGTTTATTTGGATCAGCAAGATTTCTGGTTTTTAAACCTCAGACGAACCTTGTTAGCCAAAGTGCAACCATAGGTTTTTTTGTTTCAGCTGAAAAACAGTGCAATGATTGGATTTAATCCAATTTACAGACTTCAGCTTAAGTTTCTCACAGTTTTATGCTATGCTGCATCACTGTAGTTGTGCAAAAAATTACCTGAGGGATGTAAAACAAAAATCTGAGCAGTTTCATTATATTCATGAACTGAGACATGGATTGGAGTAATTTCAATACTGACTCTTTAGATTGAACATGTAATTTAATTTGTTGAAGATTTTTTACTTATAATTTTTTACACAATAGACTGTTTTTTTCAAACGAATGTTTTGTCAAGGAGAAATCGATACCAACTGAAATTGCATGTGTGAAAATGTCTTGGCTCTAATGAGTCATGATATACATCGGCTGTTCTCTCCGCTTGTATTGGCTAAACAGTGGCCCAAACAGAATTTTTAGGTCTCTCTGCAAAATTGGCAGAAAGACACCAAATAAAAATCTTCCTGATAGCCTGTTTATCCTGTAAATAAACCAAAGCAAATATCAATCAAAAATCCATTTAAACCTTTCAAGAAAAAATCTTCCCTGAATGAATGTAGGATTTTAATGACTCGCACAATAAAATGCTCAATTTAACAGTTTCTTGAATTGTATTTTTACAGATTCATTTCTTCAAACAAAAAATAACCTAATGAAATCTGCACGCTGCATACGTAACACATGTTGCACCAAATATCATCACATAATTTTACGCATCCATATTCCTCTCACCCACCTCAACCTTATTTGCATTCTCCCACCATAATCCATTATTGTTTTCTGGAATTTGCTGCAGTGCACCTTTGCATGTACTTAATTTTTGCACCTACAGCAAAGTTGTGAGAATTTCTTGTAAAATTACAGAGGAAGAAAATACATGTGAGCCAGGTGAGTTGGAAGGGAGAAAGATTGACAGTGTGGTATTGTTGTTTATGTAATGGTGTTTTGGTTGGAGGTGGCGACACATTAAATGGTTGCCAGGACCATAACATTGTCTGTGGGTCTCAACGCAGCAGCATAGCCTTGTTCATGGGTGATCTAAATTATTTTCCATAGCAAATAGTTAACCAAAAAACTAACATTATTGGCCATATTTAACGGTTGAAATCATAGCTAGCTATTTTAGTATTTGGGTCCCAACCAGCAGCCTTGTCTGTATTCCTTGTTTAAAACACTATGTTTTTTTTATAAACTTTGCAACATGTTGCATGACTCAAAGTGCCAGGTCATTGGGTAGCTAAGGGTTCGATGTGCGAAGCACCAGCTTACCCCATTGGGGATATGGGCCCAGGTCGAGCGAGCCAGATGTTACTGTCGCTCAGACATGCAGACTGGAATATAAATTTTCCCGGAAACAACTAAAATAACAATTGCCACAATCTGCCTTTCCTACAAGAGTACCAGGGTAAGGCAATATTTCCAGGTAATCGGCAAGCCCTGGTTTTACTCATCGTAGGCCTACTATTAGTGAATCACGTCACCACGAGCCTTGCGTCTTGTTCATTCTTGTATTTAATACAATCTATGTCATGATCAAGGTCAAAGGTCATCTGAGAATAAAGTTCCCGGTTGTGGTTTAGGTGTTAATTTTTAGGGTCTTCTCTTCTTTGAAAAATTGAAGTCCGTTTTTACAACCTAGCTTGGGTCAAAAGTGCATAACGGGTTCCTTCAGTTGATTGATGTTAAATGGTCACATACCAAGATCAAAGGTCACTGCGGTCATTTCCAGTTTTTGTTAGGCTTGTCAATTCCTCTGTACCATTTTTGTGATTTTTCCTTTCCACCCTGAATTTGATCCATCTCACTGACAACATTGCCAACAAACCAACTTGTTTCTACTGTTATCCTTGCCAGGGTTGTCGCGCAGTTTACTGTCTCTATTTTTTGAAGAGTGGCCACAATTTTTATAATTTTGTGAGAATTATGCAGAGGTTGTGTTAGTAATTTTCTAGTAAACTATACCTGTGAACGGTAAAGCTCCAAAGTTGCATAGTTCATAAAAGAAGGAATTTTGCATTAGATTTGGTTGGAAATTAACCCAGGGGATCCCCCTCCTACTTCAATGGCAGCCCTCAAAACATATTTCGGTCTATGCATAGAAATAGCACAATCGCAGGAAATTATGCTAACATGAATGGAACAGCTATGATCCAGTGTGAATAGCACATTTCCTATTTCCTCCTGGCGATTCAAAATTGGAATTTTTAACTGGCATTGAATATTCTTACTATCGGCATACAATAATAAGTATTCTAATTACAAAATCCTTCTATGTGACACACAGCTTTACCATTTTCAGGCTACGGCCAATTTCCCATTAAACTGGTGCAAATCTTTTTTTTTTAATGGGTGCGCTCCTCTCATCCAAAAATGTGAGTTTTTGCTTAAGGTATTTGCTCGTCAGAGAACTTAGCTCAGCTACTTCGCATGCGTATTTCAAATTTTACCGTGCGCATTGCTTGAATCTCCTGCGTATGCGTCAACAACTCAATTTCGCGGAGAACTCGTTTGTTCAGCGCGTACAAATGCTATGTGTTATGACAAGAGCGCAAAAGACAGAGTTTACCATGCCCTTTTTTCGCCATAATAAAAAAATGTTTGTTGAGCGTAAAAGAATTATCTTAAAAAAAATCGCTAGTGGTCAGAACTTAAAAGGACTGAACAGTCTTTTAACTTCAAACACACCCCGACGAGACCGTCGTCATCAGGCACCCGTTGAAGTACGACGTATTGTAGAAATATCAGAGATATGCCTATAACAATTAGATATATGGAAGATTGAAAAATATGTCAAAAACATACAAAAAATTTTTTTCTTTTTGTGTTTTAAATAATTGATTAATAATGCATTATTAGAATTAGTAAATTCCCTATATACATTGAACCAAACTCATAACAATTTATACGAACAATACACTTAAACAACAACAACATGTGAACAAACAAAATCCCCCCCCCCCCATGCCTTTCCAGCTATCGCACTTTTACATAATGGTTAAAGCCCTTATAGGCCTACTGTTTCTTAACCATGTTATTTTGTACATGCTTAAAATAATTTCAGAAGACCGTTAGTAGTCGAGGTGTTTGAACAGAACCCAGAAAGTAAACGGATTTTCCATTTTGGTTATGGGCCCACAAGAGAAGCGTCTGGGCCGTTAAGCGAAAACTGCGTTAGTCCGCCGCCCTTATCAACGCGATGGTACACACCAAATGGTGTCATAGAAGCGTCTTCTCGGATTTTGACACGTCCCGGTGCCAAAATAGAACTTCTTTTTTGACATATTTTTTGCCAGTTAGTCTAGGGAAAAGTAATCCCGGCAACCCCCTATTTTTAGTACATTTTTTTAAATATCCACAAACCCTGTACCTAAGGAAAATTAAAAAATTCTATCGAATTGTTTTTTCAACTATAAAGCATAATGTGGTGCAAATGTTTAATTATCTCATAGACTACGTATTAACTTTGGGCCGAAACCATGCCCTTTTTAAACATTCATCGCTCAAATTGAGTACCCGTACCCCCCACTAATTTTTTTCAAGATTTGTTATCTACATACTTTAATGTAACATAATGGTAATTTAAGGCGAATTTTCATCGATAGGTTCTCTTGACGACGGCAAACACTTAATTACCCGGTGGATTTTAAGCAGAAAATGTAACTTTGGTCTATAGAAAACCCCATTGAGTTAAACTTACAACAGTATTCAATTCCTCGTGGGACAATGTGATTTTTATTGAAAGGATTCTCACAACATCTTCAATCCAAGTCTGGATTCAAAACCAAAATGAAAAGATTTGTTTTGAAGAAGCACTAAATTTTGTGCGATGCTGGAAGCAAAGCACTCAAACTTCTGTTCCTGGGTGACCTTGATCTATGGAGTGGAACTTAGGACAATTCAAGGAATTCACAAAGCCATGATTCGTCCAAATTTGAAAAGGGGGCCATCTGAAAAATCGCACAGCTGGGCTGATCGGAAAATGTATTTTAAAGGGGTATGACCGAGTTAAATATAGTTTATCTTGATTGAATGACCTGATTGCCTGAGTGACCAAAATGGGGCACCATTTTCACTATAACATCATATAATATCAATTTAGCCCTAAGATTTAACAGGGAGGGTTAGATGAGAAAAACACAACCAAGCTTTTCATCATCAAAAATTTTGACCACTTCCAGTACAAAATTGTGGGTTATGGGGATGAGGTTATAAGTGATCTGGCCATGGACATTTGATTTAGAATGACAAGTTTCACTATTGTTAACAATACAAAACATTCACAATAATGATTTGTGCAATACGGTACACATGGTACCCATTGCAAATTTGTTATTGAAGGACCACTTTCTACAGTGTAACTGGGTATTTTACGAGCAGGAAGATTTTTGGATAGAGAGAAGAATGACATTTTCGTTGTTGGGTTAAAATTCATGATTGGAACATCACAGTGCTTATATACTTTCAAGCGGTGTGACTTTTGCTGATACTAGTGTGGGCCTGACGTTGCGATCCTAGCAGGATCTTTACTCCAATGGCAAACAAGGCAAGCTGTTATTTTGGCGGTGGGATTCTTATTTGTGAAATTCGTGAAAATTAAACCCTCTCAAAAATTGGTAGAAGTTTCATATAGAAGTCCATTGATGCACATGAAGTATTGCCATTCATTCGTCAAGCACTACTGCAAAACGTCATGCAGCGCATGACGGGAATCAACTGTAATACCGTCATTTGCATCAATGGGACTTCTATATGAAATGGGCTACCCAAAAATTTTCCCTCCTAAACCAAAATCAAACAAAGTGCCCTCATTTGACCTCGAGATGACCTTGATGTGCATCTTATGTCCTCTTAGCCCAAAATGTTCACTTCTGGAGAGTCACATATATTCAATATAAACCCACTCAATGACATCATTCAACACAGCTAGAGATAAACTTGGCTGATTGTATTACTCATTACAGGGGGACAGTTCGTTATTCCGAATTTTAGAACTAGGTTCATTATTCCGACGGACCGTTATTCTTAATTTTATCCTAAGGTGTGTTATGCCGAATTAAGCAGTAAGAGCTTTAATCCGAAAGACCGTTATTCCGAATTAGCAATAGGGTATTTTTCCCAAGGATAAGTGATTCCAAATTTCACATTATGGACCATTGCTATTCCGAAGGGGGCCGTTATACCGAATCTTTACATTGGGACCGCTATTTCGAAGGACCGTTATTCCAAATGTTACATTGGGACCGCTATTCCGAAGGACCGTTATTCCGAATTTTACACTTTCATATATGCACGACAGAAACTGCAGTGGATATACATTATTTTTCATCTACAGTAGATGGTAGCAGAATGCAATGGGTATCTTCAGTAGAAAGCAGCAAACTTCAATATTATTTTAGCATTAGCAACAGAATTTTTAAATTCTGTTGCTATATTTTGATGATCATTAAAATATCATCAGTAGATAACACTCATTTCAATGTTACTTCTGGTAGATAACGTATATACCTCCTTCAGTGCTATCTACTCTTTAAAGGCCGACTCAGAGATTTCCTGAGGAGGGGCGCCCTCAAATCCAAAAAATCGTGTTTTTTTGCATGTACATAACGTTGTCCATATACTAATCACTGTTGGAAATTGGCTAAGCGTCACTTCGAATTCCTTCATATAGAAAATCACATTTTGTTTAAAATTCCGGATCCGGAAATTTTATTAAACACAGTAATCCTATGGGGCGGAATACTACACATAAATGTTTTACTGGCCTCCAAACGAAATCCGATTCATCTCAAATTTCGGAATTGTTTGCCATTTTAGGTTTACTATCTTTAGTTCTAGTTGCTATTTTCATTATTAAACAAAAAATAAATATTTCGAAATCTCTGAGTCAGACTTAAAAGTGTTTTGCAAGGATCTGCCCACAATATCTAATTGACCTTATCCAATAAGAAAAACCACACTCTGGGCCATGCCAAATCATCAACTGACTCAACTCTCCTCACAGCTTTTCCTGGAAGGAATCGCATGCGATAGGGCATTCCAACAGCCGCTCCCACACTGTGGAACTGCCCCCACAAAACATCAGGGAGGCAGGCTCATTGCAAAGCTTTTCAAAATGTCCGAAGTCCGCATTACGTAATGTTTTAATGTAAATATCATGTTTTGGTTTGCATTATATTCTGCTGTTCTTGTTATTTCCTGCCCCGCCTTGATCTAGATGTAAGGGCGTATAAATTCTGTATGTTATGTATAGCCCTGGACTAGCAACACATTTGTAAACACATCTCAGTTAAAAAGGTTTGATTGATTAAATAATGTTTGACAGACTGACCGGAACCCATGAAATGGCGAGTCTTAAGTGCCGCAAGTGGTTTTGCCTAAGGAGAGGGTGCCATAAACAAAGGTTTGTACAGGGTTCAAATTTTTAAATTGATTCCAATCATGTTGAAAAGCACCCTTGTTCTTTGTCTACCATCAGTATTCAGAAAATGGTAAATAGTTTGTAATATGACAGCCTAAAGTTCACAGAGTTTATCGGCTAAAACAAGCAAAACTCATAATAATGGTCAATTTCAGTTGTACAGGGGTCAAATTTTAAAGTTGCCCCGATTTGGATAAAAAATAGTGCAAATTATTGGTGGAGTTCAAGGATTAAAATAAGGGATAGTTTTGAACTTTGTCTTAAATGCTTATTTTCCGATGTAGGGGGCACAGATGTCAACAGTCATTGCATTCAATGGGGCTTGATCCTGTTACCCCCCTACTCTTCTTAAGCAAGCATTTGGACACCAAACTATTCTTTAATTTTATCCTTATGAGCTCCACCAAATAATTTTTGCACCATTTTTTATCCAAATCGGCCACTTTCAAAATTTAACCCCTGTACAACTGAATTGACCTTTTTATTGATTGTTTTTGCTGTTTTTTAGGCCTATACTCTGAACTTTAGGCTGTACATATTACCAACTATACACTTTGTCTGAATCCTTATGGTTAAGACACATAACATGGTGTGCTTTTCAACATGATTGGATCAATTTAACAAAATTTGACCCCTGTAACAAACTTTATTTTGGCCCCTCTCCTTACGGCACCACTTGCGGCACGTAGAATCACGTTTTAGGAGTTCCTGTCGTCTGTCAGCATATTTAATCACTCAAACCTTTTGTACTTGCGATGTGGTTACAAATGTGTGCTAGGTCCTGGGTTATCTGTACATGTATCTTCAATACAATTCATATGTGATGCTATGTAGTAGATTTTTGATATTAGTAGATAGCGAGCAGAATTTCATGTTACTCAGTGGATAGCAGCATAATTAAATGCCACTATCAGAAGATAGCAAAATAGTTCAACGCTATCGACAGTACTTTAGGTTAGCAACAGA
>JAMKCH010013071.1:0-75921 GCA_023653785.1 Ophioderma brevispina
GTATGTTTAGCGATGCAAAAGTTTTTGTTGCATTCACTATGGTCACAGACTTGCTCCAAATGACCCAACTATGGGCCAAGTGCAGCCATTATCATGTTTTGGAGAGTCCCAAGTGTGTGAAAATTCGGATTTAACACATGATAATGATATTAATTAGTATCCCGCTATGAGTTAGAATATTAGGCTCGACTGCGTCTCGCCCAATAGTTTTGGCAACTCATAGCTCGACCAATTATTTTTGCTTAATCGATCCAATTTTATATCAAACTTGATCAAAGAACCACTGGTCCCAGTTTCATATGCGAGTACTCCGGTGTGGAGTCTTGGTTTCCCACCACAAATCACCAAATTGGGTCACTTAAGCACTTACCCAATGTGCATATGAGGAGTAACAACAGATGGAGTCAAAGGTATGTAGTGGATAATGGCAATTCTGTCATTTTGATTAGGTAGACTGGTTTCTGTATCTCCCTTACAAACTCCTGGTCCGATTGCAGCCAAACTTGATCGTGCAACCACTGGCCTAAGTTCAAATGTTTTTACTCCATTGTGGTGAGAGGTCCATGAGTCTTTGAAAATCTATCTTGTTGTTTCCCGCCGCAAATCAAATGCTACGATCACCAAATTTGGCCAGTATACAAGCAGTCCCAAGGCCCATATGATGTGTACACAAATTGGGGTCAAGGTTTATGGTGGATGAATTAAGGAGCATTCTGTCATTCTTACAGTTTTGGAAGTTATCTCCTATCCAAACAATTTGGGCCATTGCAGCCAAACTTATCAGAAGAACCATTGGCGCAAGGTTCATATGTGGTGGTATTCTATAGTGAGAGGTCATATTGCGATAATCATAATTGGGTCAAGGGCATGGTCCATTAAAGGGCCATTCTTTGATGCAAATGGTGCTAATTTGTCAAATCACGGTATAATGACGAAACTTTGTTGATTGTGGTTAATATTAAGTGCCGATTTTTTAAGGTCATTTCAAGGTTATGTCAGGTCATTCAAGGTCATATCACTACACATGTGGTAGTATGATGACACTTGGTGAGTGTGTCAACATCCAATCTTGAAACTTTTGAAAGTCATTTCAAGGTCGTAGGGTCAAATCTAAGGTCAAGTTACTCACAGGTTGTGTATGGGTCATTGAACCTAGTGGGTGTAATCACATTTGCTACCAAATTTTCAAGGTCATCTCCAGGTATCTAGGTCATCCAAGGTCCAAATCAAGGTCCAATTACTGAAAATACGTGAATAGTCCTGAAATTTCCTTTGATGTATTGTCAACATTAAGTGCTGAAAATTTTGAAGGTCCATTTCAAAGGTCTTCTTCTTATCGTGTCCAAACACAGCCATTCTCAATATCAATCCAAAGCCAGGAGATGGGGGCACGTCTGGCTGTTTTCACGAATTCCACAGGTCCTTGTTTGTGCATTGTTTGCTCCAACAGTGGACATACCAAGAGAGTTCCATAGTCTGTGGTGCTGTTCCACAACCACAGCTAGTGTCTTGATCTGCTTCCAGGAAGACCCACTTCTGCAAGTAACTTTAGATCGCCAGTTCCTGGGTTCTCAATCTGTTGATGCATCGCCAGTCAGCCATAAGGAGTCAGCTCCAGGGGAGATGCTCACCAGTCCAGTGGCGTAGTCAGAGGGGGGACAGGGGCAGCTACCCCCCCTGTGGGGATCTTGCCCCCCCTCTGCCCCCTGAAAATTAGTGATTACATATGCTATAACTATACTAACAAATTTCAATATATGCTTGCCCCCCCTGAAAATATATGTGCCCCAGGCCTTGCCCTCCCCCCCCACCCCCGAAAAAAAGCGCTACGCCACTGCCAGGTTCAATACCATAGATGTTACTTGGTTGACAGCAGTCTTTCTTTTCAACATGTTACTCTCTTTTACTCGCTAAGAGACTGATCCATAGGTGGACCTTTGTTTAAGAAACTCCCTCTGGATTTAAGCATTTGGCAGCAGTTCTCTGTCCAGACATAGGGTGCTTCACATAAATTACGTGGCGCTACGCTCTGCATGCCGCTACCCTCCGGCGGATGTCTGTTGAGCCTTCCTGCTAGGATGTATAAGTTCTCCGTTTGTGTTGGGACGACGACATCCGTGATATGCCGGCAGGAGCCCTTTAATGCTGAATCAAGCGTCTGCATGGGTTGATCTTTCCCATACATTGCAAGCATACTCTACACATGAGTACACAGGGCAAGTGCGTCGATCTTAGGGTATGTGGGCGACACCCATCTTGTGGTGCCAGTGAGTTTGTTCAAGATATTTGCGTGAACATACTTTACTCTTCGTCTTCTGATGTGGGTCTTATAAGAGAGAGGACGGTCCAAGGTAACTCCTATATAACGGGTTTCACAGTGCTCCAGGTGTACATACCATGTACATTAGCTGACGTTTGGCTTCAGTTTTCGTGGATAAAAACACACACTGTGTCTTGCACATTTGCACGTAGGTGGTTTTCCCCATAGTAAGGAGTGAGTTCAGCCAAAGCTTTGGAGAGTCTCTCTTCAACAGCTGTGAAGTCTGCATCTTGTGTACTAAATCCAAGATCGTCAGCATAGATAAAATGACAGGTTCCTGCACTCCAAGGTTGGTCGTTGGTATAGATGTTAAACAGGAGAGGAGCAAGCACGCTCCCTTGTGGTAGACCATTCTTGAGCTTACGCCATCGATTCTTCTTCGCTCCTAGCTGAACAAAGAAAATCCTGTTTGAAAGCAATCCTTTGATTAGCTCAGTCAGGCGGATAGTCAGGCAGGAGACGTTCAAAGAGCTTGTAGGTATGGCTGAGGAGTGATATTGGTCTTTAGTTCTTGGGATTGGATGGCTCTTTCCCAGGCTTTAGGAGTGCCATAACATGTGCTTTCCTCCAGATCTTTGGGAACCTGTGGGAAATAAGGCAGCAATTGTAGAGCTCAAGAAGTCATTCCTTTGCTCCTGGGCCGAAGTTTTTTCAGCTGCTCAGTTGAGATATTATCAAGGACTACTGCTTTTCCTGGTTGAAGTTTAGCAATACCGGATTCCAATTCCTCCATGTTGAAAGGGCGGGTCTTCTTATCGTGTCCAAACACTTGGTTCTCAAATATGATCCAGCCAGAGATGGGTACAACGTCTGGCTGCTTCACTGAATTCCGCAATGTCCTTGTTTGTGCATTGTTGCTCCAGCAGTGGGCAGACCAAGAGGTGTTCCATTGTCTGTGGTGCTATTCCACAACCACAGGTAGTATCCTGATCTGCTTCCAGATAGCCCCACTTCTGCAAGGAAACCTTAGATCGGCCAGTTCTGGTTCTCAATCTGTTCAGGCATCGCCATTCAGCCCATGAGGAGTCAGCCCCAGGTGGGAGATGCTCACCAGGTTCAATACCGATAGATGTTACTTGGTTGATGGCAAGTGTTTCTTTCCACAAGGCGACTCTCTTGACCTCCTTAGAGACTGTTTCAAGAGGTTGGACTTTGCTTAAGAAACTCTCTCTGGATTTAAGGCGGTTGGTAGCAGGTATCTGTCCAGACATAGGGTGCTTCACATTGGATACTTGGCAGCTACGCTCTTGCATGCTCGCTACGCTACGACGGATGTCTGGTGGAGCAATTCCTGCTAGGATGTACAAGTTTTCCGTTGGTGTTGGACGGAGGCATCCTGTGATAAGCCGGCAGGAGGCATTTAACGCTGGATCAAGCTTCTTGGCATGGGTTGATCTCTCAAAGGGCGGGTGAAACCAGGGTCTGCACTTGCCATTTAAAAGCGGTTGATGGGCAATTTGATTGGTTGTAACATTTGGCTGCTGTGGTCTGTGGAGGTTCTGTTGGATCCCCTTGAAGCTTTGGGATGGTAGACCATGCTTTCTTGCTGTTATGGGTCATATCGGTGGATTCATTTAAAGTATGCCAGGTTTTGATCTTTTCCTTGGAGATCCTCTCTGAAACTTCCTCACCTTTAGCAGTTGTTTTAGCTGAGAAAGGATTTCAAGGTTATGTGGGGTCATGAAATTTGGTGGTGTGGAGTTTCCGTAACCTGACCGATCTGACACACTTTTTTTCTGACACACTTATGAATTCGAAACCCTTCACGGAATAAAGCACATGTTTATTCCATCAAGGTTTCCAAATTCATAAGTGTGTCAGAAAAAGTGTGGCAAATGGGTCAGGTTACGGAAACTCCCCTTGGTGGGTGTAGTTAACAGTTGATACTAAACCCTTCAATTTCATATATTTATAAGTCAGGGGAATTTGCAAGTTTCAGCTTGCAGTGTTTTTACCTTTTTTTTACTCTACCTGAGTGCGCAGCGCGCACGCCACTCCGGCGCACCCTAAATACAAATTTCAGAGATTTATCATAAAAATGCACAATCGCCCACAATTTGTCACGAATCTGCTCTGCTAACTTATTTTTACAAGTACCCTTTCAATACATTTGGAATGTATATGACATATTACTTTCAAAATGTGCCTAAATGTTCCAAAATACGTCTTTGGCGCGTTTCCATGGCAACAGTAATAGCTCAGATGACCTGTACTCGGATTGAAATATGTTTACTAAATGTCACACCATATGCAGTACATGATATGGTGTAAATCACTTCAAAAGTTATTGTCTTACAACTATTTTCTACTTTAGCCATTCACAACTCTGGTGGTCACTGGTTACCATGGCAACCATTTCCTGACTTTATGTGTACTTTGTTATGTAAAATGAACCCAAAAATAACTTTGTGCCATACTGTACCATCAAGGGGCACGAAAAACAAGTTCAATCGTTCCGTAACTCTTCAACATGCTAAAAATCATGATTTTTAAGCATTTTGGGAAAAATTGCGTAATTTATTAGCCATTTACTAAAAACGTAACACAAAGTGTGTTTTCAAACTTTCCCAAAAACTGACCAGCATTGTTATCTTTTACAAGAAACAAAATTAGCTCAATTCATCATGTATATGTTATGGATAACATATTTTTAAAAGCAAAATACCAAAATTTGCTAAATTTTGATCCAAAAATGCCATTTATTACCTTTCAAATAGCTATAACTACCCAATTAGACCAAATATAGATTTAAAAATCACACGATCTTATAAAATTATTTGTTATTTATAGAGGATAATAAGTATATGACCATTGGGATTCAGGTTTTGAAATTATGCTCAAAAGTGTTACCCCTACCCCTAAAACATTGGCCCCCAAATCGCCCAATTGGGGTATACAGTGAAATAATAAAATCGACTGTAGCAAAACTTTTGCACTCATTGCAGATTTTTTTATTATTGAAAACTAATGTATCTTGACAGGCTCTAACTAAAAAACATTGCTTCAACTTTCTAGTAGGTGAGTGCAGGCAACTCAAAAACTAGAGCACTTACAGAGATTTAGTCCCGGACTATTACGTGTACTCCTTACTCTTCCCTTCACGGGACATGGTAAAATCATGACATCTGGAGTAATAGTGTGGGTTGGTATGTCAATGAAACAGTTCCCGTTGGATTTTGGTGTTAAAGTTAATTTTCTTGCTGTTTTTCATTCAATAGGGACCAGACAGTCAGAAAATGATGGGGTGCAAATTTTCGGACTGCTGCCCCTTCCCCAAGGGGGAAATGTTACTACAGGGAAATGTTACTACAGGGAAATGTACATTAGCAAACGCGTCAAAATGGAACGAAAAGTTCTACATAGATTTCACGACCCTGCATCAACATGTTGAGACATGTTGATGTTGATATCTGCTCTTAGGAAACCAATTATCAAATATATAACCCAAATAGTGCTATTTCGGACAATATTCTATTTTTCCTGGGGTCAATAACTACGGTCCATATTTCCAATAGGCTTGTACAGGGAAGGCGCGAGGTCAATTGCAATTAAATGTAAATGCTGTTAGCATTAAGGGTTAACTGATTTTTCCTTTGATATTTATGATTTAGTTACATGTATATGTGCATATCAGCAGAAAAAAATATTTGTGGTTACAAGGTTTGTTAAAATTTATTTTCAAAATAACACTTCCGTTGGTGCCTAGGGACCCAAGCTAATTAACGACTGGGCGAATTTTAATACTTTTTTATGTCAAAATGCGTTTTCAAAAGTCTTACAATTACAAAAAAATACCGGTTGTTGTCAATTTATTGCACGGAAAAGTAGTGAAAATAAATCTTAAATCTTAAACAATGTCACTTAAGTGTTAATATCACTTTTGGGGATCATTTCAATATGTAAATCCAAACTAAGTGTTATTACTCTTCAAGAATTGATTTTCAAATGTAAATGATTCCAGGTCATATGGATTAAACTAGTGTGAACATTCCAGGAAAGATATGATATTTTCGTTGTTCGGAGATGGCTTTATTGTGCTCAATATTGTGCTCAGAAATTCGTGAAATATTTTGGTCACCGTAGGCAAACAACAGACATAGAAAGAAACCCTTCCAATTATAATGTATATTTAAATTTTAATTATATTTCATTAAAGACTACCGTCCAACGTTCAACTTTTATAACTACAAAAATATAATCATGGCTAGAATAAGAATACATATTTTAGTAGAAATGACGACATTTGCGATACAGCTTCCTTCACGTGATGATCACACAATCATACATCTATAAGAAGAAAAATATAGAAAAAATCGATTGAGAAAGAAGGTACAAAATCGGGGTAATTCCTAATCAACAAAAAATCACTTATGCTACAGTAATGCAAAGATAAATAATTACATAGTGTCAATCTGGAAACAAAGTGAAGGCGGGATTCACATATCAGGTGTCGCTACAAATTTGATTTTTTCACTGACGTAAAGCTTTAAGCTTTCCATAAAAATATTCCCATCTGAAAGAAAAGTCTGAGATTTCCTTGGTACAGAATTGTTTTATAGTGTAATGTAATATTTGTTCACATGTTGTTCAATCTACAGTGTCAAACATCTCTAAGTTTGGTAGAAAGGGCCCATAACGTGAGAAAAGGTGCATTTTTTTAAAGAGGGTGTCAGCAAAGACGTTTACCTAACATTACAACCACTTTCACTTATGTTTCAAAAATTTGCCCTATGACGGCTACATACGCGTGTACTGTCAGGTATCAGATAGGGTGACCCTTGGCTTTAATCCACCTAGCACCTGTCAGATAAGTTATGGTATTTTAGCTACTGGCCATACGCTTTTCAAAAGCTGTCCAAAAAGCTTGCCATATGCACAACAATGAATAGTGGCAGTGATGTCACTGCGACGAGCCAACAATCAATAAAAATAAAGAATTTAAAAAAAACAATCACATATCTATAAACAAGCAAATTATTTCCAAGTGAGAGTATTGTAGTATGGGTTCGTCGCATTTATCCGAACGTTCATTATTGCGAAGGTTCGTTTATCCAAAGGTCCGGTGTTCCAAATGTTCATTAATCCGAATGTGATGTGCACTAATCCGAATATATCGTTAATCCGAAAATGAAAGTGGTTCCTTAATCCCCAAATGAAACCAGTGTTATTAAATTATAAATTATATATTTTTTGGGGGAAAGGGGTAAGGTTTAAGTTTAGGGTTAGTTTAGAGTTAGGGGCTAGGGTTAGTGTTCGAGATTAGTTTTGCGGTTGTGATAGGTTTAGAGTTAGGGTTATGGTTTAAGGTTAAGATTTACAATCAGGGTTACGCTTGAAGTTAAGTTTTAATGTTTGGGTTAGGGTTAGAGCTAATTTTCGGATTTAATTGTATTTAATTTTTGGATAAACTAACCGTATTTATCAGATTAACGAACCGTAATTGTTGTTTGTTAGGTTTTGTTTAAATGAATCATAATGGTCATGGAGAGCTCATATATCATATGATGCAAGATTAAAGACGATTAAGACGCTACTCCTGATTGGGTATTTTATACATGGAAGCAACTACTTCACCCCATTTACTGAATGGAACATTCAAGCATTCATATGTTAATTAGAAGTAAAAAACAAACCACGGTAAATATGCCCGGACTTGGCGGACCGGCCGCGTGGGGAAGTTTTGAAGCATTTAAATTCTATAGTTCGAAAAGCCCATAGGAATAGCGCAAAGCTGGCGAATCTGCTGTTTGTTTTGAGAAGTACAGTTTTCCGTCTTAAGAATCGCGCTTTAAATTCAGTGGAGTTGATGCACGGACCATTTCATGCATGCGTTAAGGCAGTGTGCAAAAGGAAATCACAAAATGTGTCGTGATTTCTCAAACCAAGAGCGCGGAAAAAAATAATTTGGTTTATCTCTTACTACCACTGGGAAAAACGTTTGCAAACAAAACGAAAGATAAATTAAAATGAAAGTATTATGAAGGGATGATTATTAAAACATCATGCACATTGTGCCACGTTAATCAATCAATTCCATAAAATACAATATGCTTTGTTTTAATAGTGTAATGTCTTTTGAAAGCGGTTTATTAAAAGAAATCTTTAGAAATTATACAGGAAGCGTGTTCCTGTACATGTGTGTGGGGGGGCCTTAATATTGTTTGATCGACCCTTTAACAATGGAATTGCACATTCCACACTGTATGCACTTTGTCCATAGCAGTTGAACTTCCCTAGTGTTTATTGACACCAAGCATGATTTTATCAATGAATAGTTGAGGAAAGTGTTTGCGGGGTTTACCTTTTTCTAATTAATGTTTGTTGTTTTTAGTCTTGAGTGCAGGGTTCTCCCTCTTTTCTCTATCTTCTAGAGCACCTTCGAATTTCATCATCGTCTCCACATTAGCGATTTTTTCCAAAGTTGTTTCTCGTTTACGTTTGTCTGTCAAAAGTTATAATAGAAGGAAGAAAGTTAAAAATAACAAACAAACAAAATACAAAATATTAACAACAAAACATGGGAACAGCGTTAAAAAGTGGTAAATACATGTCAAAAAAAACAGTGGACGAAACAGGCACCAGCAGCAATACAATCTCTCTAAGGTACCCCTACCTCGAAAAAAGGAAGGGTACCCTAAGGTACCTCTTACCTGGAAAAAAGGAAAGGTACCTTAGGGTACCTCTTACCTGGAAAAAAGGGAAAGTACCCTTAGGACATATTAGAATGAAAGAAATCGCAAGGTGAGAGTTGCTCAAATCGGGTTTGGAAATTTCAGCTAACGCGTCTCAAGAGCTTGTGTGGTGTCAGGTGGCGCCCGCAAGTCAACGGAAGCGTACTTGTCTGACGTAAATGGTCGTTTGTATCTAATATAAAGTTATATGTCTTGCCATGGGACTTGTTCGTCGGGACTACACAAGGTATACTACATTGGACTAATAATTTACATTAAATATGTAAAGCACAAAAGATTTAGCGTTTGGTCACTGCTGTAACCAACTTCCGTTCATTTCTTGATGTCTAGCACGGTCATTTTTTTGTAATACTTAAATAAATACATTAACAAAATAAAGCGCACACATAAGATTAATTAAAGCAATATTAACACATTTTTTAAGAGCGCCCACAATTTTTCAAACAAAAATTTAGATTTTTACCCGGTTGCATTGGTAACTGGCTAGTAAACTATACATGTGAATGGTTAAGCTCTACAAAGTCTATGTGTCGCAAACGAAGGAATTTTGTAACTAGAATAATTAATATCGGGATCCCGATAATAATTCAACGGCTGCTGGAAACGGACTTCCAATAGCAAGTAGCCGGGAAATAGCGCCATGTACGTATCTACGCTCATCTATTAGGTTGTTTTATTGGTTCAGGCAAGTCAAGTTCATTTTCTTGAAGTGGCACTATTTCATCATGGACGGACATAAACTTAGCATTTCCAGCTCTGCCGTTAAGTACAATCTAGGATCCGGGCAATTCTAATTACAAAAAATCGCTCATTTTATGAATACGCATTTTTGAGCATTCTCGTTCGCAGGTGTAGTTTTCTAGACTATTACCAACATAGCTGTGCAAAAATATAAAATTTTGAAAATTGGGGGCGCTCTTCAAAAAATGTGCTAATATTGCTTTAATTTGAAGCGACCCAATTTACCGAATATTTTTTTTTCAAGAAAGTATTTCCAAATTCTTGAAATACGACACACAGTGTTGGCGTTGTACTTGTTTCATTGTAATGCTAAATGCTTTTGTATGAATTACATATGTAGCTTTTCTTTCCTTCGTTTTTTGTTTTATGTGCCTGTCGGATCGTATATTTTGGTGGTTAACAACTTTTGTGATATCGGTCATTACGGTCGTCAAACTCTATAGTTTTTCTTCCCAACAACTTACCTCCTTAAAGGCTGACTCAGAGATTTCGAAATCTAATTATTTTGAGTAGAAATTAAAAATATTCATCTAGAACTAAAGATAGTAATTCCAAAGTTAGAGATGAATCAGATTTTCCGTTTTCATGCAGTAAACATTTCTGCACAGTATAACAGTGGCGTAGGATACCGTGTATAACAAAAATTTCGGATCCGGAATTTTATAACAAAGTTGTGGTTTTCTATACGAAGAACTTTGATTTGAGCTTAGTTATTTCACACAATGATTAGTATATGGACAAGCATTATGTACATGCAAAAAAAAAAAACAACGATTTGTTTGAAAATTGAGAGCGCCCTCCGCGGAAATCTCTGATCGCCTTTAAATTATATTATGATTGGATCTTTGTGTTATTTATTTTAAAACCACGCCTTTCAAACCCGGAATTCATTTAGGATTTCATTCATTTTTGAACTGTCCACCTAAAGCCTTTCCTAGATCTCTCCGCATAGCAATTCACATGCATCTCTCCATGGCAAACGCATTGCCCGAAGTTGTAAAGCACTATAACGTGGAAAATTCTACCACGCATATTTTGGATTGTTCCACTTTGAGATACCAAAATAGTATCTAATGTATTTTCAAGTATTTAGTTTATTTGCAAGAAACGTTCAGGCGGGTTGCGGGCCGAAAGGCTTAATAAAAAAACAATTGATGTTGGCTTGCCAGTGACGTTGAAGGCGCTGTTTTTCCCGACGATTTCTTTTGGGACAATCTGCCAATAGCAATTTCACTTTTCCACATCATACAGAGCAAAATGCTCACAAACCGGCAACAATGAATAAAGGCTAAGGTTTTTTTTGTTTTTTAAGTTCTAAATCGTACCGTCTTAATGATTTTTCAATTCACAAAAAATTGAAATTCATATTTTTTTTCAAATAAAGTTTTGAGAAAAAATAAATTGGTTTGTTTTTTTGTATTTCCTATACCAACACACAGTAATAGTTTTTTTTTGAAACGCCCCTGGCTACTGTATCGGAGACCCACGGTTCGGAATTCATACCATATTTCTCGGGTTCTTGTACCATAGAGATAGTAAAAAAAATTTTATAAAACGTGTTTTTTAGGAGGCACAAATTACACTCAGCTGCCTAACAAAAGAGTCCGCCAGTAATTTTTTTTTGGTCCACTGATGAACTATAAAACCCCGAATTGCGGGTTTTTTTTTCACATCCAAACAGTAAAAAAATATTAATATCTGTACACAAGCACAGAAACAAATCCGCACGCACACCACACACCACACACCACACCCACCACCACGCACAACACATGCACACAAACCACAACTTCCATACACACACAAGCCAAATAAGAATCACACAATAGAAAACAAGAACACTGGCGGGGCATTCGATACATAGGGTCATAGTGTATGGCAACGTTTTGACATCCAAAACGTTTGATGGTAAGGAAGGTGAAAATCGCAACCATCTACTACCTCCCTCACCCAAATGTCCCACTTACCCTTTCAACCCGGAATTAATTTTTAGGATTTCATTTTTGAACTGTCGCCTAAATACATGTCTAGATCTCTCAGATAGCCTTTCACATGCATTCTCCATGGCAAAACGCTGCCCGAACTTGTAAAGCACATTATAACGTGAAATCCACAAACTGCATCTTTTGGCATTGTTCCACATTTGAGATACCAACATAGTAGTGATGTATTTTCAAGTAGTTAGTATATTTGCAAGAACACGCTCAGAGCGTTTCTAATCCGGGCCAAACGGCTTAATAAAAACACAATTGAGTTGGCTTGCCAGTGACCGAGTGAAGGCGCTGTTTTTCCGAACGACTTTCCTTTTTGGAACAATCTGCAAAATTAGCATTTCATTTTGTCCACATCATACAAGCAAAATGTCGCACAGCGGCAAAAAATGAAGATAAAGGCAAGTTTTTGTTTTAAGTTATAAATCGTACCTTCTGAGATTATTTTTCAAGGCAAAATTGAAAACAAAAAAAATATTTTTTTTCAATAAAAAAGTTTTTGAGAAACCCTATGTAAGGGTTGTATTTCCTATACCACACACATAATAGTTCATTTTTGGAAACGCTCCTGGCTACTGTATCGGAGTACCAACGGGTTCGGAATTCAGACCAGAGGGATGATCGGGTCTTGTAGAATAGAAATAGGTCAAAAAAAGTTTAAACGTGTTTTTAGAGCCCAAATTACAATCTCAGCTGGCCTACAAAAATGAGTCCGCAAGTACTTTTGTTTTTTTTGTGGGTCACTGATGACTATAAACACGAAATGTAGGTTTTTTTTCCCGGCACACCAAGCACATAAAAACAATTGGATTAATATCTTCAAAAGCAACAGAAAAAATCCCGCACGCACACACACACACAAACGACAACAACACACACAGACTCACACACACTCACACCTGCACACACACACACAACTCAATACACACTACAAAGCCAAAATTAGATCACACAAAATAGAAAAAAGAAACACGGGCGGGCATTCGATACATAGTGTACATAGTGATGTGCCACCGTTTTGACATCCCAACGTATGGTAAGGAAGTTAAAACATCGCAAAACCATCTACTCGCCGCCCTCCCAAATGTCCACTTAACCCTTCACCAATTCAACCCTGAATTTAATTGTTATGATTTCATTTTTGAAACGTCACCTAAGACGGTCTAGATCTCTCAGCATACCAATTCACATGCATTCTCCATTGCAAAACGCCTTGCCCGAAGATGTAAAGCACATTCAGTCAACGTTACATTCTACCAACTTCATCTTTTGATTGTTCCACATGTGAGATACCAAAATAGTAATCTGAGTATTTTCAAGTATTTATTTATTGCAAGAAACGCTCAGGCGTTCTATCGGGCCGAAGGCTTAATTTATGCAAATGTTTGGTAGCTATTTGTAAACGTATCTCTCTTAGAGGCTGACTCAGAGGATTTCCGATGAATTAGGGCGCATCATTTCAAACGAATCGTGTTGTTTTTTTTTCATTTATCAGGGGTGATTCAAAAAAAACTTGACCCTGATTGTGTCCGCCATTTTTGAATTTTTAAATATTATATTTGTTTTATTGTTTTTATGTTTTTTCTTTTTTTGCCTATATTTCAATGTCTTTAATTTGCTGCAAAGATCATTCCCAATCGGTTAAGGAAGAAGGCCGAGCTACGTTTTTCGATCAAAATCTGCAGTGAATAATACCTGATTTCTTTTGACACTGATTTCCTTCGCGGAACGCCGTTTAAAACTTTCAATGTGAATCCGTGAACAAAGCAGAAACCGACTACTTGATTCAATGATTGTAGCTCGGTCTATACCTATACCGATGTGAAATGAAAAAAATCTTTTTGCGGAAAATTAAGATAATGAACTAAGCTTTCAGATGATAACCAAACATGTTAGATATATATTACTTAAAAATTTCAAAATGTCGGACCATAAGGGTCAATGTTTTTTTTACTCACCCTGTAGAAGGCTTGCCCATATACTATTCACTATGTACATAAATAACCTCAATGTGAAATTAATCACAATGGTGCTTACTCTCGCCAATTTCACGGACCATGCATTACAAATCGACCGTATACTAACTCTCATTCATATACTCCTGATTTCTTACGTTCTTTAGAGACTACACCACAGTTGCGATATCAGTATTGATTGCGGAATTTCTGAACAATTGTGTTTACATTTAGATTATTAAATCTTTGAGGCATCCTTGCCCCTTTCATACGTCACCAATGTAATACCACGCAAGCGATGTCGGAAAACGAGGAAAAAGGGCAGGGCGTAAAGTATTTGAACGTACCTCGGGCTCTAGACCTATACCAGTTGTTTTAAAGACACCCAGATCAAGCTTTTTCCTAATAAGACAATTTTTATAAATCACAAGGTTTGGCGACCATTACTACAAACATAACGCTAAGAAATTTGAACATAGGTTATGTAATGCCTCGCTCGCTACGTAAGAAAACATCGGCTGGCTGTCACTGAACATATTAATTGAACATGATTTTGACTTATTTGTTATAACTGAAAACGTGGTTAGCCGAAGAAGATCCAGTTTATCATTGGTGACTTCTCCTCCCTGGCTATTCATACTTGCATTTGCCCACGGATAGGTGACGTAGCATGGTGGTATTGGTAATATCCACAGACCTATATTAGTTTGCAAAATTCACCCACAAATATTGTACTAAAAACTTTGAAACAGCAAGCGTCATCATAAAGCAGACTGGACTCCGGGTCATTGCCGTATACAGACCCCCCTCCATCTGATACAAACAAATTCAAACTAGTAGTTTCTAGATGAATTTGAAACATTTCTTGATGAAATCAGTTTCAAAAACCAAGCAAAACCATACTTTTGGGTGATTTTAATATACACGGATCTATGTTCATCTAACCCCGAAGTTATACGCTTCCTGGAACGTACTACACTCATGGATTGCCACCAATATGTAATTCAACCTCACAGGTGTGACATATTCTTGACCTGCTTGTTAGCTCGTCCTTGAAACAACTGGTGGATATCTGAAGTTTTTTACCACCCAGTTTTTGGCTCTGATCATATGCTTATTGATTGCAACATTAAACTGTTCATAAACCCCCCCCTTATAGATCACTACTAATCATCAAGGAACACTAAGAGTATTGACAAGACTTCATCTGCTAATGATCTTGCTAAAGATTGAATGGTCTTGATCTTCGGGGTTCTGTTGATGAGATGCTAGCTAAGCGGACTTATCTATGGTTTCTGTGCTTGCTGCTCAGACACCTCCTCAGGCGCGATCCCGGAAAAAAAATGATCAACCACGCTTCCTTGGGTTAATGATGATATTAATGTTGCCAGACGAACTCGTCGCAAGTGTGAGCGCAAATGGCGCAAACCTAAGAATTTCCCATCGTGAAGCAATATGTTGAGCAATCAAATCATGTGACAAATTGATTCAAAGTGCGAAAGAAATTTATTATAAGAACATTCTTGAGACTGCTGAGAGTAAAAGCATGTATTCCACATTGAACAATTTGCTAAATAAGAACACCAGACAAACTCCTGATGCTGAGTCTGTGTCTGCCCTATCAATTTATTTGCCAGGTTTTTACACAACCAAAAGGTTGTTAAGATTAAGAAAAAACTCGATACTTACCAACCCCCCTCTCAGTGCATAGGTCACACCCGTATTAGCCAAGTTTAGTACCACGAATGTTGTTGTCCCCCGCCTTAAATGAATTCAACGTGTTTCCTCCCTCCTACCCTGATGATGTAATGAAAATCGTTCTTGCCACCCCAAAACAATCTTGTTCTCTCGACAGATTCCCTCTGTGGCGACTCAAAACAACATGAATTTGGTGATACAACCACTTTACTGATATTATTAATCATCTCAGTAGCGGTTTGTTCCCAATGAGGCTTCGCGAGGCGGTGGTATCTCCTCCGTAAGAAGCCACGTTGGATCAAACATGTTTAGAACTAACCGTCGTTTTCCATATCAGCTATCTATCTAAAATTATGGGAAACTGATTTGTTCATAAGATAAAATGATCCTATCATTGCCAATAAGCCTTATTGAAGGATTTACCAACAGCTTATGATAAAGCGTCCACACACGAACAGCTTTGTCTGCGCGTTTAAAAAGAACCGACATTCTCAAAGCCTTTTGGATCATAGGCGGTTCTGTAGTTTTACTGGCCCCTTCAGCTGCCTTAAAACGGTCGACCACCAGATCTTGTTATTAAAGGCGGCTATCCCCACTACTTTTCATATAACGAGGCAACGCGCTGGATTGGATCACTCGTACCTCTGCAGCATCGCTCCTTTCGTGTCTGCCCCCGCGACAGCTCGTCCGATAAATACTCCCTTGACTTTGGTATGGCCACAGGATCAGTTTTGGGCCATTATTCTTCTCGTCTATAACTTTTGTATTGGTGTTTCCATCATTCGTAAACCATACATCGATTATCACATCTATGCTGACGCTATTCAGCTATATCTGCCTGTCCGAACCTAAGTGGACGATGACGGTACCCGTGCCCTTGTGATAGGCTGTCGTCATGCATAAAAGATATTAGTATATGTGGTGAAAAATTTGAAACTGAATAATGAGAAATCTAATTCTTTGTCGCTGCATCGGCCTGGAATGCAAAGAAAGTTGACAAGCTCTGCCTGAAATTGGCGATAATGTTCATCATCAGTCAACCATATATTAGAACCTTGGTGTTATTTTTGACACTACTATGTCAATTATCGATATGTAAGAACCCTTGTTAAAACTGTTAACTTTCATTAAGAAATATCTACAGAATTCGTCGTTTTTCTTACGTCGAAAAGCTGCATCATCTGTTCGGGTCGGGGGCGCTCATCTTAATCCCCGCGTTTTGGACTACGGCCAATTCACTGTGCCGCGGTATTTCATCTAAGGATCTTAATCAGTTAACCGAAACTTTACAGAACTTCCAAATACGGGCTGCCAGAAGTTTTTCCGGGCTGACGACTCCATCCTTCGCGCCCCTCCTGAGAACTCGTCACTAGATCAGAGGTTAAGTTACAAGGTCCTCCTTTGTGTCTTAAAGGAAATTCAATGGACTTGTTCCTCCTTACCTTACCGAGTTTCTTGTGTCATATACACCTGAAGGGCTAATCTTTCCGTTCAGGTGATGACAAGCTACGCCTTCACAATCCACGTACCATTAGGACAAAATACGGTGACATGCCTTTCCATGCTGATGCCCCACGTCTCTGGAACTCTTTGCCCCTCTACCATTCGCAATAAGTACGTCAGTCATTACGTTCAGAAGCGGGCCTAAAGACTTATTGGGGGTTTTCCATCTGTGTAGATCCACCGCCTCAGCTGGGGCCCTCTTTTTGTATCTATATCCTGGGGTTGTTTTGTACTTGGCAGTATACGGGTCGCTCAGTGCTGTAGCGTCCGCGTGGTGTGAGTATTGAGCTGATGATAGCGGGTGGTAGGGTTGGGGCGTGAGTTGCGGAGGCGTGTTTGTGTGTAAGGTATTTTAAAAAAACAATCCTTCATTATTTTCTCAAAGGTTTTTTTTTTAATTTTTTATTACCCTTTTTAATTTGTAAAAACTGTGTCCAATATAATCTTCGTATTTTATAGATCGTTTGTATTTTACCTTTGTAACAGCGCTTTGGATCTTTTATGAAAGTCGCTTAATAATTAGTAAATATAATAATAAAAAATCGAAGTCATTCCTAAGAAATCACAACTTCCGGATCTGGATTTTTGTTATACAAACGCTATTTTTTTGTTTTTCATGGCACTGGTATACTGTACAAATTTGGATTTACACCCCCAGGCGAACGGAAAATTCGATTCATCTCTAACCTTTGATAACCTTTTTAGGTGCCAACTCTTTAGTTTTAGATAACTACTTTTAATTACCTCTCATAAACAGACATATTTCAAAATATCTGAATCAGTGCCTTTAAGTTCATTAAGGGCCAACTTTTTATACAAGCTCTACGGGGTTGTCCTTTTAATGGTCCTAGCATATTATGCCTTTGTTATCATCGTACCGTGTCTATCATTTGTTGCATATATCGAATAATTGCAATTGAAATGTTTCTTTATGATAACTTACAGACGAGACCCCCACGGCGTCTTCTTCCCGATGCTGGCCATTGTCCTAAAGCACACACACAAAGACCGTATTGGTTAAATCGTAACTAATAATTATTATAAGAAAGCTTGCAGTATATACACTTTTGGCAAATTAAAGTGATGTAATGACCTACTATACTCGATTCGCGCTGATATAGGGACAATCTGTACTTTTTTACGGGTGAGAGCTGTTTGTGAGGGGCGCACAGCAATTAACATTTGCGGCAATCCTAGTCCATGCGCTCGTAATATTGTGTGCTCTACGGTCAATAGGATGTGCAATGGTCAAAACATACAGGGTCACTGGTAAAACATTAAGGTTTGTACTTAACTCCTTTCCTTTCAAGTCCCTTTCTATTGTTAGGTAGCGAAGTGACTTCTTGGATAGATTAAAATGCTTCTTCCCTATTTCACCTAATGGATATGACCCAAAACTTTTCCCCAGCTCCTATATCAGCGCGAATCGAGTATAGTAGAGTCATACTTTGGGAAGTTTGGGAAATGAGGTTTGAAGATGCTTTTTCTATAGTTCAAAGGATGGTGCATCGGAATGTTTCGGTCCAACCTGTGGGAAATGTGTGAAATTTTGTAAAATAAGGGTGAAAATTAAGACAGGGTAAAATGGATGATTGGTCTGGCTATGAGAGTTGCTGTGGACAAGAACAACAGTGTCCTAGCACTAATTTTATGACGTATCTCGAAATACCGGATCTCAAACACTCAGATCCGGACTACGCAGATGACATGGCCCTTTTTCAGGAGACAGACACTAAGGTGGCTGAAACAATGAAGCTATACGTGAAACAGCTTGACAACTTGGATTGCACGAGAGTTTTAAGAAAAAAATCTGCCAATTGGTTACTCATGCACAACAGTCGCCACAGTCGCAATGGGAAAAGAAGGTAACAGCCCTTTAAATACCAATAGGTGCTTACTGCAGTGCAGGCGGTACAATCACCAAGGGTCTCAACCGCCGTCGAGGTAATAAAGGAGCATTCAAAGAGTTGGATATGATGTGGAAAAACCCTTATATACACACCTTGAAAAGAAGATTTATAATGCTTGTGTCATATCTATATACCTACCTGTTTTATGCCGTTGAATACTGGAATCTCACTGAAAGAGATGAGAGCAGACTTGATGCATTTTACATGCGGTGTCAGAGAAAGATTATGCGGATTATCTGGTCTCAGCTTAAAACAAATGGTTATGTAAGATCCGTGACCAAGCAAACCAAGGTAACGGACATAATCAGGAAACGCAGAATAAAATGGCTCGATCATCTGATACTAATTTTTCTAAAGAGGATATCGAAGACCTTTGCCTCTGAACAGCTGAAACCCATGGGAAACGAAAGCGGGGGCGTTCCAGGACAATGGGAAAAGCTATCATAAAAAGGAGCAAAACTTGACCATTTTTGTTAGAACCAAACAGGCAAAATGGCCACCAAAACACAAAAAAACATCCATATGTGTTCAATCAAAAGTAATTTTCAGCTGTCTCGTTTAAAACATTCAGGTGACCAAATGTGACAGCGAACGTACTGTTTCGAAAATTCCTGTCATGTTGGACTTTGTTGATTTTGAAACTGATGGTGACATTTTGAAATTCAGGTCAAATTATGATACATACAAATACATTGAATCTGTTCTAAGGAGTAATAATAATGCCCCATTATAACGCGCACGTATCCGCCCTATACGGGACGCTCACGGCGCGATGCCATTACGTCTTATTACGCGACCATCATCAGTCCAAGTTACAGACTCATTGATAATCTGGGATCCCAATTTCTAAATTACAAAATCGCTTATTTTATGATAAATATGGATTTTTAAGGCATTCTCGTTTCGTGCACAAAATCAATTTTTTAAAAATTGGGGGCGCCCTTCAAAAAAATGTGCTTATGCTTTAAAAAAGACAAGGCTTGCCGATACTTTGTCCAGGCACAGGAAAATGCCATTTGGGCCTCTTCTGCAGCTCATTAAACCCTTTCTTTTGGAAAACATTTAAAAAAAAAAAAAGTTGGAGTAACTTGAACCAGCGTTTGAAAATTTTCAAGGACTGGAAGGCATTGTGGGGGAAAAGGCCCGTGGCGATTTGCGTGTTCACTTTTCGTCTTTGTGAGCACCGAAACCATACCACCCCCCACCGACAAAAAAACAAATTCTGGCTAGCTTCTATAGGTTTGACCAAGTTACGATACATATTCAAAACAAACACAGTCAACGGACCCTCTGATGCAAAAATCTCCATAGAACCCTCGTTTTCCGGAGATATATGAGATTTAGTTTCATTTACATGCATTCCCTATGACGGACGTGATACGTTAATCTCTAGCCGCAGAGTACTAATTTAGATGTCTTTAGCGTCTGTGACAAGACTACACACCTTACCGGACCGCCGTATTTGAGTGCTTTCCCCGGTATGGGATGTGCCGCAGTCAAGACCCCCCCCACCCCATTGGGCTCTCTTCTGGAGTTCATTAGACCTCCGGTCAAGGGGCTTCAGTCTTAAATTTTGCTCCATAAAATAACATTTGGGAAATTTTACCAGTTCTTCAGCCCCAAAACCTCTATTTGGCCCCCCAAAATTCATTTCCAATAAAAACAAAATTCAGTTTGGAAGACCCTTCCTTCACCTAACAATAAGTTGTTCAATGTCTATGAAATGCCAAAAAAGTTTATTTACACTACTTTTGGGCATCTTTTGTGGCTAGCAACAAATGGTTTCCAAATTTCTTGTTGTGACAGAGCTTTAGTATGATATCTTAAAATATGTGTTGCATTTGAATGCGCCAAATTCGAAATACAATAATAATCTTGTTCCCTTAAAATGTCAAAAAATTGACAATTTGGACACAATTTTTGGCCAAAACATCAAAAACTAAAGAAAATCGGCACATGCTTAGCTTATATTTGGTTTAGAAATGCAGTCTGCTTTCATTTGACACCGGAGTCATGTGTTTATGTTACGAAATGCTTGTTTTATACTCTAAAATTGATTTTGGGGTATTTTTTTGAAAAAAAATCTATGAAATGGTAAAAAGTGTTTTTTACACTACTTTTGTACAAATGTTTGTGCCCAGGCTGAAGCGGATTCCAAATTTACTGCGTCAGGGCTTCAATATGACGTCACAAAATCTATGTCAGCATTTGAATGTGCAAAGTTATAAATACAATAATCTTGTCAAAAATAGGCTTTTTGGACATAATTTTGATATTCTAGGCCAAAACACCAGAAGTTAAAGACAATTAGCACATGCTTAGCACACATTTGGTTTAGGCATGTAATTTGCTTTCATTTGACACCAGAATCATGTTTCTATGTTGAGAAATGCTTGTTTTATGCTCAAAAAGTTTATTTACACTACTTTTGGACATCTTTTGTGCCCAGGCGCAAGCGGATTCCAAATTTGATGTATCAGAGCATTAATATGACATCAAAAAACTGTTATCATATTTGAATGTGCGACATTAGAAATACAATAATTATATTGCAAAATTTCCCCTAAAACTTTTAAAATATAGGTTTTTTTTGGCAAAATTTTGACATTTTCGGCCAAAACACCAGAATTTTAAAAGAATTGGCAGAGTCTTAGCACATATTTGGTTTACCCATGTAATTTGCTTTCATTTGACACCAGAATCAAGTCTCGATGTTGATAAATACTTGTTTTATGCTCAAAAATGAAATTGTAAAAAAAGTTGATAATACTTTGGACATTTTTTGTGCCCAGGCAAAAGCGGATTCCAAATTTACTACGTCAGAGCTTCAATATGACGTCATAAAATCTGTCAACATTAGAATGTACGAAATTATATAATGTAAAATGTGTCCTAAAAATGTCAGAAATTTGACATTTTTGGTCAAAATGAAGAAAATTAGAGACTATGGACATATTTGCTGTTTGATAGCAAAATTTGCTTTCATTTGACACCAAATTCATATTTCTGTGTTGTAAATTGACGATTCCATGTTAAAAACTTGATATTGAGGTATTTTCATTGAAAAAAAGTCTATGAAATGTTAAAAAAGTGCTGTTTCCACCACTTTTGGACACTTTTTATGCTTGGAAACAAGCAGATTCTAAATCTACATGGTTACAGCTTCAAAGTGGTACCAAGAAACCTGTGTCAGCAGGGGTGCAACGAATATGAAAAATAAGGCTCTTTCAAATTTCAGCTGATAGCCTATATGAATAGCAATATAGAACGATTTCTTGATCGTTCATACACTATCGGTTGGAAATTTACCCCACTAGACAATAATCTACAAGGTACGTTTGTTGTGCGGAACTATGTTAATAGCGATGTTGCGGCTCCCGTCGTACGGTACTCATACAATAGACTTCTTTTGAGGCGTAGCAGCTAACTTGAAAAGAAGCCTATTGTATGAGTACCGTACAACGGGAGCCGCAACATCGCTATTAGCGATGTTGCGGCTCCCGTCGTACGGTACTCATACAATAGGCTTCTTTTGAGGCGCAGCAGCAACTTGAAAAGAAGCCTATTGTATGAGTACCGTACGACGGGAGCCGCAACATCGCTATTACTATGAGAGGTTCCCGGTGGCACGGAAAAACGAATTTGTAGGTGAAAAGGCACTTGGGAAGGTCCTCCGAGCCGCTGTTCCCTACGATGGAAATATTAAACGATCCACATAATACCCTGTACTAAAATAGTGGCAAGTCTACCCCCTGCAACAGCTAATGCAAATTCCTTTCGTAAAAGGTATTGTGATTTCAACGAACATTCATATACACGTACCTGACGTTTCGCAAATAAGGCAAAGACAAACTATCAAGGCGAAGACAAAAACTTTCTTCATGTTGTCACGACTACCGGTGTTGTCGAAAATACTAGTAACAGATTGTGGATATTGGTATAAAACGAGTTCTCGTGAACTTACACCAATTAATAACAGGAAATTCAGATCGAAAATAGACAGAAATTCGTACAATATCACGCCAGGATTTCAATAACAGTGTGAACAGAATCGTGATCATTGACCTGCAAATACTGGACACACAAATTATTTTTTTTAAAAGAAAATATACTACAGTCAATCAGGAGGTCACACGAACATGCGTTATTTTCTTGTACACGAGAAGACAATACAATCCGACTAACTGACTAATATTATTTACGCTTTAGTGCCCAAACCCAAAGGCGGTGGCCTCGAAGTAGCCACGAGTCTTATCAACGGATAAATATTTTGACGATTTTCTTTTCAGTATTTAACTAGTCTAACTATATTAGAGCAGCAGCCCAGAAGGTTTTGATCAAACGAATGAGATACCAATATCTGAACATGGGAAAATTTTGAGAAAAATATAACTTTTTCAAATGTCTGCCGGAGACCCGCTGCTGCGTGTGGCCCCTGGAGAGGGGTAAAGTTACTATGGGGGTCAAATGTTTGAACTGCTCTAAATCTAATGTAATATAGCTCAAATTATTCCTTAGGTAACCAGGAGTAAAAAGTCAATTGGGTCACATACGTGTGGTACTTCCTTTCCAAGATAATTGGGAAAATAGGCTAAAGGTCATTTGTTTATTCAAGAAAGGTCACCCTTTGCAATACCTAGATTTCTTTGTAAAATATAAAAAAAATATTGATACTTATTCCAAATATGAAATACATTTGCACTTTCGGCATCTTCTTGTTTTAATGGGAGGGGTACAAAATTGCCTGTAGGATTCTACAGGGATGGGGACATTACCCCTCCCTATTAAAGGGAACCAACCCTGTGCAAAATAAAAAAGCATAGTTTGAATCAGTATCATTAAATAATTTTTTTGATATTTTTTTCAAAGAAATCTGGATATTGCATAATTGCGAATGTAGAGCGTTTTGTAAAATACCCTTCAAATGAAATAGGCAATTAATTTGCAGAATATTTGCACACTTATATACACCAAGCTCAAGTTTAAATATATCAAGATGTGATATTTGGCAAATAATGGTGCAGCGTGACTTCTGTAATGACTATTTGTAATTATTCTTACTGCCCACTTTTGAAGCTTTGTAATTTTATAAAATAAGTAAGTTTTACGGGTATTTACTCATATAATAACCCCATAATTAATCTTACTACAGGGTGAGTAAAACAAAAACTTGACACTGATTTGGTGTCCGCCATTTTTGATTTTTAAATAACATATCGTCGCACCTAATTAGGTGGTATCAATCGAAGCCTATTTCATTATCTTTAATTTGATGCAAGAATAGGCCGAATCTACATTCTTTTGAATCAGTAGTCAAGTTTTTTAACCTTTTATCTTTAACCCCTATCCACGGATTCTCTATTTGAATGCCCGACGACCAACTAAGCAAATGACGATAGGGTAGTCTATGTTTATGTCAAATAACGTGTATTTTAAGGTGTAAAAGGTAATGGCAAGTTTTAATTTTAAACATTTTTTCAAGATGTGCCTAATTTGGTCTACAAATAGACAATCTTGAAAGGTTTCACGATGTCCCTATTTCCTTCATATTAGACACGATTATTATGGCGGTTGGACTGCAAAATGGGTCGACACCCCGTCCCTCGACAACAAACGCAACCACTTCTATTCGAAGATATTAATAAATAATTTTAAAAAAAAAAAAATGATGGTTGTGGTCAAATTTTGGTGGCAGGGTGTTTTTGGGTAAAAAACACTTTTTGGTCAAAACTTAAGAATATCAATATTTATTAATTTCTTGCAAACAAATTTTAATCATCATGGTGTCAATACGATCAATTCGCTGACATTTATATATGAGTTCTTTTTATTCAATATTAAAGGGTATAGAATGTTAGCCCCCAAATCACCTTTATTTTCCTAAAAAAAGCATCCATTTTAAAATCTTATGTCACCACAACGAGTATTACCTTAAAGCCTTTATGCAATGTATAAAGCCTATTCAAATACAAAAAGGGTACTATAAAAATAAGATTGTAATAGTTTTCACTTACAAAATATAAAATAATACTTTTCGCTTAACTCTTGCAGCCCAAATTTCATTTGTCGGCATAGAAATCATCCCTTCCAACCAAATATTTCACAAACACAACCATCATTTTCTTCAATCTTTATATTTATCCTTCACATAAAGGTGGTTGGGTGTTTTTGTTTGTCCACGGTGTGGAGGGGTAACTCGAAAACTAGAGACTTTTCAAGGCTCGGCCGCTCCGCTATATGGTGATTCATTGAACTCCTCTAGAAACTGATACATATATCACGTTACTTTATATTTATAAATGCTTTTTATGAGTGATGAAGACGTAGATGGCAAAAATGGAAAATTGTGAGGAATTTGGTGGGGTTAATAGCTTCAACATTTATTCTGCAGTCAATAAATAGCCAAACTCTCTTCTGGACACTGATTTACTACGCAACGCGCCGTTTCATTTTAAATGTGAAAACTACCGTGGAGATAGTACTCCCGCAAACATACTACTTACTTGATTCAAACGACTGTACCTAACCCTCGGTCTATACCTAACCGATGGATGATCTTTGCCTGCCAAATTAAGTATGACTAAGCTTTCAGATGATACCACATATTTAGATATATGCGCGGGGACCTCAATCATGGTCACGTTTTTTGACTCACCCGTGTATAATTCAAGAAAACCATGTATGTATGTATTTAGTTTTAATACATTTTGGGGTGAGTTCTTAAGTTTAAATGAACATTGTGGGGTGAGTTTAACATTGTGTGGTGAGTTTAACGGAATAAACCTCAACACTACTATTGAGGTTTATTCCGTAAAAGAATATTTCAAGACTAAAAAAATGTGTATGTATGTGTATGTATGTATGTATGTATGCATGTATGTATGTATGTATGTATGTAGGTATGTATGTATGTATGTATGTATGTATGTATGTATGTATGTATGTATGTATGTATGTGTGTATGTATGTATGTGTGTATGTATGTATGTATGTCAATCACGCCTTCAGTTTTTCGTCAATATTCGACAAATATTCACCACGTATACAGTTCTACATAGTTGAAGTGTCCTAAGAGAGAGCTTTTCTCAAATTCGATAGCGTTACCAAAGAAAAATCATTGAAAACAACATAAAATGATCAAATCCATCACACACAGAACGTTGTGGAAACGCAATTTTCAGTTAACCTGATAGTAGTACTGAATAGTACAGCGTGCGTGCTGCGACAGCGTACAAAAGGCGAGTTGCTAAGGAGCGGTTGTTGAAAATCGCAGTCTCTACTGTGTACGCAAATTTTGTTCCTGCGTAGAAGTAATTATAGTTCGCCGTACTCACAGTCCGGCTTACAACGGTTAAAAGAATAGGGCAATCGCTTCAGTGGGCTCTTCACGCAAACATAAGTTTCATTCCGTGTCATCTATGGATCCCGAAAGTTATCGCCCGGCGACTATAATTATTTCACACCGGCCATCAGTGCAAAGATACATGCTTGGGTTGTCGCTTGCATAGAGTTATATATGTGAATGATTTGCATCAGATGATGTAATTCTGTGAATTCCAATGGTCAGCTAGTGCAGGGGTTATGTTTCATGATTCTGTGTATTATCTACCTTTAAGACTTGGGAACTTTGTGTGAAGTCGTATTATAAATGGAGATCGGAAGAGCTTTCGGGGCCAGCAACAGTTGTAATCAGGAACTATACAGTATGGTTATAGCTAGTTTTAGTCTACATAATGGTAGTTAGATGTTGTGGAATACTTATATTTTGCCCAGGATTATTATATTTCAAATTCCACGTGAGCAAAAGTGCTATAATATTCTCCTGTCGTCTTGAAGCCAAAAGTCTGGAATCAAAATGGATTCCAAATTGTGGACAGAAGAACTCTGGTGATTAGCTTTGGCCTGGTATACGGTGTGAAAGATCGTGTCGTCGAGGGGGGACTATTTAACCTTTGTCTGTCTGAACTGGGGACAAAAATTACTTTCAGGACTGAGCAGATTTTATGGAACATACAGGGATATTTATGCGATGAATGGCATGTGGTTCTTTTGGATACTTCGTTGTGAGGACATATCGTTGAACGGCAAGCTTCTTGGGACCATTAGTGGATTCTTGTGGACATATAAGTATAAACTAATTTGTGTGCTGTGTGAGACTTTTGAGATATGGAATTTTATTGTTTTTTGGCATACAAATTCTGAGCCTAACCTAAGTAAAAAATCATTAATCGGTATTATAAAATTCAGCTCATTTGTGCACAAGGCTCAATTTTATTCTGTGCTTGTTTTTTGTATGTGGTCGGTAATTTCTGGACCTTTGATGTCAACGCGGACATCATAAAAATGTGTCCATAGCTAGCTCTACTGTTATATGGCCTCCGTTTTTGAATTTAAACTTTTAAAAATATTATTTTCTCCATTTTATTTGAGAAAAAGATTTCTCACAGGAATAGGGACCAATCTGGTGTTGTTGTCTGTGTGTGTGGGAGAGGCGTGTGCTTGTACAAAACCATTCCCCACCAAACTCTCACCCCCCCTACACCCATCCCACAATACCTCCTACAGAAAAACAGCTCCCCCCCTACTCCATCAATACCCCCTGCCGGGGGGGGCGACACACACAAAACACCTTAATTATAAACAACCCAAACCCCATAACTAACCACAAAAATCAAACATTCTGTCACACAAACACTCCCACAATTCACCTACAAACACAAAAACCCTAAACACCCCCTCCCCCCAGCACCAACATACACAAACTACCAAACTGTCATGTCTCTTAAACATCATAACAAACAAAAAACAACACTCGGGGTCGTGCGGTCCCGCTTGGCGCGGGGGGTTAGTAGCTAGGTTAAACTCTCACACACACCAACAAAAAAATCCCCGTCAACTCAATACATGCTCGTCTCATAACCGAACCCACCAAATATCCATCCAACACCAATACAACTCCCCTACTCCATCACCCAATCAGGCTGTTCCCGGTACCCCCCCAAACAAAACAAAACCAACAAACAAAAAACAAAAAAAAACACAAAAAATAAGGGGGGGGTGGGGGGGGGGGGGGTATTTTGTTACTCATTAAAAGAGAGCGAAAGGGGAATACCCTAGTTGTTGTTTTGCCTAAGTTGCATGTTTAGATGCACAATAGGGGAGGAGAAGTGGGGAGGGGACTTCCCCAAGAATGCTACACTAGTTAACTGACTCCGCTTGTTTATGCTTAAAAGATCCAAAAACATTGCAGTCTGGGAAATTCCCCCCCCCCAAAGTATCACTATATGAGCAGTGATGTAATTTCGTTTGGGTTGGAAATTGAGTTGATTGGTTGCAAGGTCCGTTTATGCATAAGAATGATGTAATGAGATGTAGAAAGGTGACTATGCTTGTGAGTCGTTAAATACTATAACTGGAAGGACTCTCTGCCAACATCCAATAGTATGTGAACAAGTATGGAGTAGAAGAAGCTACCCAAGTTTTACTCTGCGTGGGAGCAGACCGTACAGTGCCCGGATTTCTCATTTAATTACCCAGTGACAGAGTGCCTGTTAATTATTAGGGCGTCTTGAAGCCAAAAGTGCTGGGAATCAAATAAGATTCCAAATTGTGGAAACAGATAGAAAATAGTGGTGATTATCTTGGGACTGATCTACGTGGGATTTCTTACCGTCGAGGGACTTTTAATTTAACCTTGTCGTTTTGAACTGCGGACGAGATTACCTTCAGGACTGAGGAAGAAGATTCCCTTGGAATATAATACCGGAGGAGATTGTAGAACTTGTGCGCTCGTCATTTGGAGTTTTCGCTGTGAGGATCGATCACGTGACGGCAACGCTTTCAAACACAGGGACATGAAATCCATTAAGTAATCTAAACTAATGTGTATGTAATTTTTGTTTTGGAAATACCCCAATCTTGACCAAATAAGTAAAGATCATAACACGGTTTATTATAGATAATTTAGATCATTTGTGCACAAGGACATGTATTTTGTTGAAGGTCTTTCTGACCTTGGCGTACGTCTACGAGACGTCATAAAAAGAATGGGGGCTCGTCCTTGGGATTTGAATTGAGATAATTTGAGCCTAGTGTTCAAAATTTACACCACCCAAAAAAAGTGAAATATTGTTAAAACATTGTGCATCATTTGGCATACAAATTGGTGTGCATTACCATGTATACCATTGCAGTTTGGTTCAAATTAGTATATTGTGTGATAGAGTACAAGCACAATGGAGTTTGACCCAGGAAGGTTATCGGGCAAAAAAGCTTGGGAGAAGTGATGATGAGCTGAGAAAGCTGAGTTAATGAAATAGCCAAGAGTTAGGCTTGATGCAAAACATGCTGAGCAAGCAAGGTCATCACACCTAATTTGATTGAAAATTGTCAAGGAAGATGTTTTGGGATAGTTCCTATTTGGAAAAGATAGGCAAGAGGTTCTGGAAAAGGCAATGGTCTATGCGCGTCAAGTTGAAAGAGCTTGAATCAAAAAGAAATAGAGTTGAAAACGTTGGACAAGAACAAAAAAACAGAAAGAAGAAATGGAAACACAAAAACAAAAGCAAAGAAATTGAATAGAAAAGAGAAATTGCAAAGCAAATGCAAAAAAGAGGATGCAACAAAAAGAGGATGATGGCAACTGAGGAAAAAGAAACAAGAATTGGAAAAAGGAAAATTGCAAAATGAAATGAAACAAAAGGAAATGGAAATGCGATGAAACAAAAAGAGCTGAAGCTCAGTTAGAGTTAGAAGAAATGAAAACAAACAGGTCGATCATCAGACTCTCAAGACCTCTGTTGTTTGATGCGGCGTAACATATTCGCATTGTTCCAAATTTCAGGAACAAGAAGTAGAAAAATACTTTTACACTTTGAGAAAATGCATAGCTTGAAATGCCAAGAGTTTGACATGTTGCTACAGTCAGTGTTCATTGGTACAAGCCCGAGAAAATAATGCGGTCCGCAGTAGACAGATGAGGATTATGACGAGGTTAAGCAGCAGGTCAAAAGCATATGAATTGGTACCAGGGCCTATAGACAAAAATTCAAGGGTCTTGTCAGAAAAGGATGACCAGACCCACGTAGAATTTGCCCGTGTAAAGGGAAACAAATGTTGACGTGGCTCTCCAAAAGAAGTCGGGGCAAATTTTTTGTCAACTTAGGGAGTTGAGTTAGTTGAGCGGTTCACACATGCTACATCCGAATTCAAAACACATATGGATGAAAAAAACTTGACAGTTTGCCGGGAAAGCAGCGAAAGCCGACGACGATAATGCATGACGCACAAAAATTAGCAAACTAGAGGCTAGCCCCAAGAATTAGCTCAATACTGGTACACCAAATACAACAATAAGTCGGGTTTAACAAAGAGTCTCATGTAGCCTCAGGAGGGGAAATCCAGTCAGGTCCCATGAAAAGGGGAGTAAGTAAAAAGAATAAAGAAGTAATGGTGCTAATCAAAACCATGGGGTGGGACCCAAATCACAGTTCACCTGCAATCCTGTAAAGAGCCAGGACATACAAGGTCAAGTTGTTGGGAGAGGAGACAGGGCTATCCACCAAAAATGGAGAAGAAAGCCAAAAGTGATCAAAGTCAAAACCAATAGGTGGTGCAGTTACTTTGCGGTCAAAAGTTCATTCTTCTGTTTCAGACACAAGAATCCCACAAAAGGGATAATTGACACAGAAAAGAAAACGAAGGGATGACTTAAGTCCTTTGGTTTTGGAGGGATTTGTGTTCATTTAAGGTGATAGTTTAGATCCAAAACCCATTAGAAATCAGCGGGACACGTGCTGCGCGCCAAAAACAGTCCATGATTTATTGGAAAGATTTGAACTTCCATTTGATATGCGAGTTCCCACAGGTTGGAGACTAGTGCATGTCGGATTCAGGGGATAGGTAGGTGGATGGCTTGGTATTAGTGTCCCTCTTCACAAAAGAATTTGAAATACAGACTTTGGTTCGGGAACTGCACAATTGGTGTAAGACAAGAACTCCCGGGTAATTAAAGGGGTATCCATGTGTTTAGGGAATGATTTGGCAGGGGGGAGGAAAGTAATCCCAGATCCCATAGTTTCCCAGGGTACCCTGTACAGGGATAATGATGAGGAAGGAAAATAGACATTTTCCCCAGATGTGCAGTAACTAGGTCATGACCCGAAAAGCTCTAACAGGAAAAAAGCAGTGAGGGTGAGGAGTCAAAATATCACAACATATAGCGGAGAGTGCGGTTGAGGATGACTGGTCCGAAATTTAGAGGATACTTTCTCTCAACAAGTTAGAGGAATTGGAGGTCATCTCCCTGCTTCAGGGAGACTTAAATTCCCGGTTAGTTGAAACATCCAGCCCCTGAGCACCAACAAAGTGACAAGCTGGTTAAACAATGAAAATCCAGAAGGCTGAGGGGGGGGGCATGTGATAGAGTTGGGGACTGATAAAGGAGACCCTTTTTTTTAAGCCAGACAAAGCTGGTAAATGAGCAGCACAAAAGAACCAGCAATTAGGAAATTAGGTGAGGAGGGCATTGTCGCAACAGGGGAAGGCCGTAGCAATTCCTGTATGTTTCTTCTACAAGCAAAATTGTGTCCTCATGAGAAAATGGCGGCCACCGATGCACTTGTAGATGAGAATGGAAGGGGGGGGCATCAAATTGTAGTGCCAAAGGTTATTAATCATAGGGAAGTGATAGGCATAGGCCATGATAGTCCCCTGGCAGGACACTTAGGTGTGAGGAGAAAAAAACACAGAAAGGAATTAGGAGTATTTTTGTTGGCCTTCACTCAGAGAAAATATATTTGTTGTGAATTGTAAGACAGCAAATGGTGGGCAAAACCAATCAGAAATTCCTACTGCTCCCTGCAACCAATACCAGTCATTGATGAGCCATATTGTAGGGGGTCTTAATAGATTGTGTAGGGCCACTTCCAAAGCCAAGTCAGGAAATCAGTATTTACTGACATCAGGTGTGCTCCACAAGAGAGTCCCTGAGGCTCCCTGAGAAATATTAGGGCACATGAACCGAGTATAGTGAAAGTTCTAACAACGTTTTTCACCCTAGTAGGCCTTCCAAATCAAATTCAGTCGGATCAAGGATTCAAATTTCAGGTCAGGTTTATTCCAACAAGTAGACAGTTGGGAATTTCCCAGTACAGTTCTTCAGCATACCCACCAGAATCCCAGGGGGCCCTATTAAGGTACCACCAAACATTGAAAAACCAATGTCCAAAAAATATTTGTTTTGAATTTGAGAGGGATTGGGATTAGGGAGTTCCTATCTGTTATTTGCTACCAGGGGGAGGCGGTACAAGAGTCATTAGGATTAGTCCATTTGATGGTGTTGGTCACAAAGTTAGGGGACATTTCAACACTACTGAAAGAAAAGTGGTGTGTGAAAATTCCTGATGTGAATTTTTTAGCCTATGTGTCTCAATTCAGACACAGGCTCCAAAGAGACACAGAAATTGCCAAACAAAATCTCAAACAGAGCCACGGCAAAAATGAAAAAAGGTATGACAAAAGATGCTAGGACACAGAGTATTCAAGCAGTTGTGGTTGAAAAGGTTTGGCACTGTTTTCCAATCCAAGGGCATCCTGCAAAGCCAAGTATGCTGGACATATGAGGATTGAGAGCAAGTGGGAGACCTGACTATGTGATCAAAACACCAGGTAGACGTAAACGTCGACAATTATTTATGTCACATAAATATGCTCAAAGAGGATAAGGAAAGAGATGATGACATTGTAAAAGCCTGCATGGGTAATTGTCATCTTAGAGTGATTGATGTGTGTAACAAATGGTGAAATCAAGAGTTAGATTTGAAACAAACAGAATTGTAAACACAGCAATGAGTATGGTGTCAATTGCAAAATTCTGGACATACTTGCCAATTTAGAAAGAAACTAGGTCACCTCCAGCAAAGGCACAAGGTGCATTGAAAGAGTTAATCATGAGTGGAAAAACATTTTCATGATTAACCTAGTGAGACAAATGTCATAAACCATGATAATGATGACGGGGACTTGAGCCTGTTAAAGCAACACCTTATCAGGGTGCATCCAATCAAGTTGCCAACATATCAGGAATGAGGTGGGGAAATACATGTTAAGACAATGGCATAAGAATGTAGAGCAAAACAATAGTGATGAATGAGTCCCCATGTATCTGGTTCCCAAAACCTGATGGTTCATTCGTTTTGTCAAGATTTTCGAAAAGTACAACTCTGTTCCAACACCGACTCATATCCGATCCCACGTATTGATGATTGCAAGATTAGGTGGAAAAGCCAAATTTGTTAGCAAATTTGATTTGTGAAGGGGATTGGAGGGGTTCCCCTCATGACCGTGCCAAGAAGTTTCAGCTTGGACGCCCGTGGCGATACCAATACAAAGAATGGCATTTGGTCTCCAAAATTCGCCGCAAAATTTCAGAGATTAGTGAACAGAGTAGTGCAGACATAGAAACTGTGAAGGCCTATGTCGATGATCTTCTTGTACATTGAAACTGGGAAGAAGATCACATTGAGACAGCTCCACCATCAGTTATTTGAGAAATTATCTCAGCAGGTGTGACTGTGAATCTGGGGTGAAAGTTGAATTTCCATGCAAATGTAATACTTAGGGCATGTATTAGGACAAGGCCAAATTAGGCCAATCACTGCAAAATGTTGAAAGCAATTGAGAATCCCCACACCACAGAGATGAGAAGAGTAAGAGAGATCTCATGAGATTCTTAGTTATGGTGGGTATTACAGGCAAAATTACTGTCAAAATGTCTCAGAAAATGCGTGTCCGCGGACCAACCTTCTGAAGAAAATGCAAACTTTGTCTGTACTTAAGAGCAAGCCAAAGAGCGTTGAGAAAATCAAAGTCTATTTTGATGACAATGCGCCAGTTTTGAGTTTGCGCAAGACTTTCAGAACAATTCAAGTTGGCAGTTGATGCCAGATTGTAAGTCTTGTGTGGTGGCGTTCATGCAAGCTGAGAAAATGATGTAATAATCCGGTATGTTATTATTCTAAGAAGTTTGCCAAAATCAGAAAAACTACTCAAACAATGAGAAAGAATTCCTTGCATTGCTACTGTCATTGCAAAATTTTGGAAGTGTACTTGAGTACACCACTTCACCCAGTTCTAGTGTACCGGATCCACAATCTGACTTTATCCACAGATGAAAAATAAAAATCAGAGACTTGTTAGGGGGAGTTTAACTCTACAAGAATACAACTGGACATAAGACATATCAAAGGAAAAGAAATGTCTTGGCAGATGCCTTGTCAGAGCTGCCAAATTGTTCAGAAATTTAGTATTACAAAATTACAAAAAGAAAAAACCACAACAACAAAACACAAAAAATAAAAAAAATAAAAAGTGTAATGTAAAAATTTGCCCGTGTGGTAAACTGATTGTAAAATAACCACCAAAATGGTTTAAAGGTATAAAGCCAGTTTTGGAAAATTCATTTAATTCAAATTGGCTTTTAAGGGGGAGGAGTATAGTATCCTCCATTTTCTGATTAACTTTTTAAAAATATATTCTCAATTAATTGAGAACGATTTCACAGGAAAGTATTTTGTTTACGATAAAAGAGAGAGGAAAAGGGGAAGACCCCTAGTGTTTTTGCCTAAGTGCACCTGTTTTAGAGTGCACAAATAGGGGCAGTTGGGGATTCCCCAAGAAGCTAAACTTAGTAAATGACTCAGCTGGTTTATGCTTTAAAAAGATCAAAACATTGCCAAGATCTGGGAATTCCCCCAGAAAGTATATAATATGAAGTGAGTAATTTAGATTGTGAAATCGATATTGATGGTGCAAGGTCAGTTTAGCATAAGATGGTATGATTATTGTTTGCAAGGGGAATCTATCGGTGAGTAGTTAAATCCTATCACTGGAAGGACTCTTGCCAGCATCCCTAGTGGAAAAGAGCTCGGATAGCTAGTTTTAGCTTTGAGGAGCAGACCTGTACGGTGCCAGGATTTATTATATTAATTCCAGTGAGCAGAGTGCTTGTTCATTATTATACTGTCGTCTTTGAGCCAAAAAGTGCGGGAATCAAAATAAGATTCCAAACTGGGACAGATAGAAATCGTGTGATTATCTTGGACTGAGTTACTGTCGGTTATCGTCGAGGGACTTAAATTTAACCTTGTCGTCTTGGAAAATGCTGGACAAGTACTTCAGGACTGAGAAATTCCCTTGGAATATAATACCGAGGAGTTTTGTATGTGATTTGCGCTGTCATTTTGGAGTCTTCGATTGTGTGGGACATATCACGTGAACTGCAACGCTTTCAACACAGGACACTAGTAAACCATAAGTAATCTTAACTACGTGTGTATGTAAATTTTGTTGGGAATACCAAATTCTTGAACCAAATCAAGGTAAAGATCATTCTTAAAAGTTTTATATATATAATTAGATCCTTGTGAACAAGGCTCTTTATTTGTGTTTGAAAGGTATTTCTGACCTTAGCCGTCTACGAGGAGTCCGTCAAACAACATAATGAGTTGAACCACCATGGCTTCGAAGAAAAAGTAATGAAAATATGTCCTTGTAAATTTTGTGAGTCACACTTTTGCCCAAACTGTGAGCAAGATTAAGTTACTCAATTGACATTGAGGAATACTGTGGATGCAGGTATAAAGCAAAATGTGTATTCATCAGCACGCTACAAGGTGCTCACCAGGTTGAGTAAAATGGCTTGTTCATTATACTCGAAACTTCCAGATATTTTGATTTGATTTCTGTAATAGAACTACACTTTCAAACATAAAAAGAACACAGGCGGTATTCTTGGTACTTAAAAAATAACACAAAATTTACAGAATATGGCAGCCATTTTCAAATGGTGGCCATTTTGAATTGACCATATATTTAAAACTGTCTAGCATATTCTTCACAACATGAATTAATTGAAAAAGCATTGACTTCTTTGAAATCAGTTATTTACCTGATTTACCTGATTGGATTTACCTAATATGGCAGAATGTTTTGAATTGGCTGCCATTTTGAAAATGGCGGCGATTTTGAACATGGCACACATTCAAAAGTGTCAAGCATATCCCTCTGAATATAAGTGAAGTAATTTCATGCAGAACAACTTAATACTTGGCAACTATTTAACATATCGAGGTGCCTAATATGGCGGGCATTATGAAAAAGTCCACCATTTGAAAACTGCGGCCATTTTGAATTGGCCTCATATCCACAATTGTTCAGCATGTTGAAACGCGCATCTGTGCCAAATTTCACGCTTTTAACGTGCACAATTCTTCCACCATTCTGCAGCACTATCTTAGGGTATGTGGGCGAGCACCCTATCTCACGCCTGTCTCACTTTACTCTTCGTTTTCTTAATATGGGTCTTCAACAACTGCGAAGTCTGCATCTTGTGCGCTTATTCCAAGATCGTCTGCATAGATAAAACGACATGTTTCTGCACTCCTTGGTTGGTCAATGGTATATATGTTGAGCAGGAGAGGTGCGAGTACGCTCCCTTGGGTAGTCTATTCTTGAGCCTATGTCATCGGGTCTTTTTCTCCTCAAAGAACACCCTGTTTGCACGCAATCATTCGATTAGATCAGTCAAACGGATGTTGATCGCCGGGATCGTATGGAGTAAGCATCTGTGATTAACAGTGTCATAAACTGCTGATAGGTCGGCGAACACGAAACCCTTCTTGAAACCATCCTCGATGTGCTGACTTAGATTGAATACTTGGCTTGTTGTTTATTTGCCTGGCCGAAAACCTACTTGTTCTGATATGAGGCGTTCGTCTCTCACAGACGCAATGCGGTTGAGCAGGAGACATTCGAAGAGCTTGTAGGTATGCCTTGGGAGTAATATTGGTCGATAGCTAGATGGGTCTTTCCCCGGCTTTACGAAATAACATGTAATTTCCTCCAGATCTTTGGGAACCTGTGGGAAATAAGGCATTAATTGTAGAGCTCAAGAAGCCACTCTTTTGCTACTGGGCCAAGATTTTTCAGCTGCTCAGTTAATATGTTATCAAGACCAACTACTTTTCCTGGTTGAAGTTTAGCAATACCGGTTTCCAATTCGTTCATTTCAAAGAGGCGAATGAAACCATGGTCACCACTATACCTCTTACGGTCTAGTTTTATCTTTTTAGACTTCTTGCTGCTCTTGCAGTTTAAAAGCAGTTCGTAGGCGACTTGGTTGGGTGTAACATTTGGCAGCTATGACCTCTCCGACACTTCCTCACCTAATAGCAGTTGTTTTAGCTGAGAAAGGGTCAGCTTCAAACTTGGTGGTATACACTTTGTATTCTTTAGCACATTCCTTGGAAAGGCCTGGTATATATTTTGTCCTACAGCCCATGGGTATGAATCTCCGGGCAGCCTTGTTCACTAGTTTGGCAAATTTGTCATGGTTATAGGGTTTGGAGCAATGCCCTTCGCGTTCTGATCCAGATCATCAGTGTATCCTTGCCGGTCTGCTTTCCAATAGTTAAAGAGACGCTTAAATTGCACTTTGTTTAGTCTTACTGCAGCGTTGACTTCAATACCGATTGGTCGATGTTGGATTAGTGAATCACAATCCAAAACAATCTTGCTATACAGGCTAGAGATGTTTTTGCTAACAATAGCTAGATCAGAGTTGTAACCTCTCTTCCAACGGGTGCTATAAAATGGTGGCGGCAGCTTAAGTCGTTAAGGGGACGTAGATGTTGACTGTTACAGGCCCCAAGAATTAGCAATGATTTGTTTCACTTTGAATGAGTTAAACTTATAAATTTGCATATAAAATATTCTAAATTAATCTAAGTAACATAATATAAAAGTATACCTGGTTTGTGTGCATAACTGGTGTGTGTGTAGCAAATAGAATGAAACAGAAGAGCACAGAAGAGCTCAGAAAAGCGGAGAAACTTCTGGAAGGTACCTGAACCTTAGTGATTTCATTAGAATGTGCTTCACTAAACTATAGGTGGCGCACTACTGCATAATTATATAGTCCAGTGCTGTGTATGGGTGATGGCTATGAACATTCTAATTTGGGAACGGTGGAGATGTTTCTAGCCCGGGGGGCACTCACCTATGAAATGGATATGAGTGTAAGTCTCGCGTTTCCAAACCCTTGGGCATTCGGTGACAGAGGACTGAAAAAAAAAACAGGGGGTCTTTGGGTGAGAGACAGCCAAATTGCCCCAAAATAGGGGCATTCAGAGTGACAAATTGGCAGAATTTTCGAAAAAATGGGGTCTTTGGGTCAGATATTTGCGAAATTTTCGAAAAATGAAGGTTTTAAATTTAGCATTTTCAAAATGTTCTCCCCCAAATAGGGGCCTTTGGGTGGAACAGTGATACAAATTTTCACAAAAATAGGTCTTTGGTGAAATTTAAAAAAAATTTTGGGTCTTTGTGTGACAAAATGCTGAAAGGGGGGGGGTATTAAAGCCTTATATACGCCCCCCCCCCCCAGTGGTCCAAGATGGAGTGCCCCCCCCCCCCGGGAGGGGGGTTTCTAGTAGGATCAAGACTCATGTAACGGGCTAAATTTAGTCGTAGATAAAGGGGGGGGGGGACTCTGTAGGGGCTAAATTTTGTACATGACTCATATAGACGGTGCTGGATCATTCTATTAATGGCTGGAGAGGCTATTATAAAGACAATTGAGAGAAAAGATGCAGGCAGAATATCATAAACATCATTACTCAAGTATAGGGACATCCAGGTGCTCCAAGTTGATAGTGACAGTGACAGTAACATTGTCTTCCACCATAATGGACATTGTAATAGTTGTCTCAGCTCCAATGGTAGTCGTCCGACGTGTAGCAATCTTAGGTTTTATATTCCTTGCCCTCTGAGTTATCCAAGGGTAAACAAGCTACAGCACCTTTGGACTTTTAATTATTCGACCTCCGAGCTTCGGAAGTCCTTAGGAGCCGGTTTTCTTCAGTAAGGACAAGTCGTCCGGGGACACGTTCCACTATTGGAAATATTCGCTGGAATATTCGCCAGGAGTCTTGCAAGTTCTGCATCTTAATGTTAATCTTGCTGCAGTCCGCGTCGCGGCACACACCAGGTAGTAAGTTTAGTAGTTCATTAATTAACAACTTTATTATAGATAAATCTTTGATTATTGGTACCTATTCGATGTTTTAATGAAAGTGTTTTGAACACACAATTAAAATCAACACTTTGTTTTAATATTTGTAATTAAGTTTACAGTGTATTGTCTATTTATTCAGGAGTTTTAATCCGTAGTTTAGAAGTGGTTTTGGCCTTGGTCAAGTTGACCGTAACACCATTCTTCGACAGCTTGTCTGTCTTTATTAGTGTCATTGTAGCCCCATTGGGTACTATGGCTGTTGGGTACCAATGAAGAAATGAGACTTGGTGGAATTCCCCAGATTGAATTGAGGGTGTTGAAGTCTATTGATGGAGGTTTGTAGACTGATGTAACTATTACAGAGCTGAACGGTGAGGACTTCGATTATTTTTGTCAGCAGACATTGAGGTTGTTTCTACAACAGCTCCTTGAGCAGTGATCAAGTATCACAATCTAAAGAAGTAATACCGAGTATATACATAATTACCGATTTGGTATATAATAAATTTCATTGCAGGTATATTGAAATTAGGTTTTTTGCTTCCTTAGTGTTTGTTTCTTTATTTGGTTTTATGCTTTTATTAGAAACCATTCCCTTGTCCGTTAAACTTGTGATTGTTGTTCCATTTTATATAGAAGGGAGGTTTAAACACTATATGCAATGCGTGTACATGTAAGCATACGCGTGGGATTCGTTTCTTCGATTGATCCATTAACAAAATAATTCCATATTCGAAACATAAGTATGTGACTCGCGCATGGCATCTAGAACTCCATATTGATAAGGGGGTATAGTTGAAATACGCGAGGCGTGGGAATAAGCTCTTAATTTGTATATGAATATGGAAGAAGGAAGGAGGAAGGAATGGGGTAGAAGAATTCTACCAGGATCTGTACTCTAGCAAGGAAAACCTTCCATAGCCAGAAATAAATATACCTGAAGAAGACGATATACAAGACATATCAAGCGATGAAATCAGGAAAGCACTGAAAGAAATGAAAATAGGAAAGGCACCAAGTGAAGATGAAGTACTGATTGAGTTCCTCAAAGAAGGAGGCGACCCAGTATGGAAAGAACTAGCCACATCTTTTCACCCAGTGTATCAGATCGCAAGAGATTCCATTTAGTTGGAATAATAACATCGTCATTCTACATGTACTGTACAAGAAAGGAGATATTACAGACCTCAAAAACTACAGACCCATCAGCCTTCTGTCAAACGTATACAAGCTTTACACCAAGGTCTTAACTAGTCGCATCACAACAATCCTAAATTTCAACCAACCGCGGGAACAAGCTGGCATCAGAAATGGTTTCTCAACAACTGAACACCTACATGTTATGAACCAGGTCATCGAAAACATGGAGAATACAGGCAGCCACTGTGTTTAAGCTTTGTCGATTATGAGAAGGCATTCGATAGCATCGAAATTCCAGCTGTACTTGAAGCTCTTATCAACCAGAAAATACATCCAAACCTTACATACATTAAGAAAATAAACAGGAAACATCATCTATAAGACTCCACATGGAATGTGACAAAATAAGTATAGATAGAGGAATGAGGCAGAGTGATACAATATCACCAAAACTCTTCGATACCGCCCTGGAATGTATCTTTGGAAAACTTAACTGGGGTGAAAAAGGAATCATCATCAATAGAGAACTCCTAAATCATCTGCGTTTTGCAGATGATATCGTCCAATTTACAGATAATGCTCAAGAACTGGAACAAATGTTCAATGAACTGAACAGTGAAAGCAACAAAGTATGGATAAAGATCAACACGAGGACAAGATAAGTTATGTTCAACAGTTACACTACAGCCAGAGAAATTAGAGTCAACAATGATACAATCACAACAATTGACAAATATACCTAGGGCAACTGGTGAAAATGGAATACAGCCATCTGGAAGAATGTGTTCATTTAAGTAAAGTTGAATGACATCATGAAGGGTAAGTTGCCAAATATGCCTGAAGCGCAAGAAGTTCAATCAATGCATCAATGGAGCAGAGACATGAGCTTGCACAAAAGCATGGAGCAAAAACTCAAAACCACACAAAGAGGCATTGAAAGATGTATGTTAGGTATTACCACAAGAGATAGGAAGACGTGCAAATGGATAAGAAAGCACACTGTTAAAAATGTTCCTAATTTTACCAGACTTTACCTTTCAAATTACGGTAAACCCCAATTATTCAATAATCTTCACGCTTTATTACCTATACCCAACATGAAATTACAATTTGGAAGCAGAAAATGTAAATAAACAGTGGCTAAAATATAATACTACACATTTTGAAAAAAATGTAGTATTTATACGCTAACCGTTATTATATTTTCCGTAATATTACGTTCTTTTGTAACTTACTTGTTTTTAATGTAAGAATACGGACTATGAAACTTGTTTTACCTATATAATGTGTTAAATAACGTCATAAGTAACTTCATTTAAAAAAATGCAAAATCTTATTTTCCCTATCATTTTAAAAAATAGTATAAAAAAACTCTTTCCTCCTTTTTGTATTATAATTTAGTTTAATTTGAAAAAAAAGTAGTACACACACATGTATATTTAATTTTAGCATGTGCTATCAGTAAAGTCATGTAGTGTAGTGGATAAGGTTTAGGACTTGTAATCCTAAGGCCCTGGTTCGAATCTGTGTAAGGTAAATGTATTAAGTTTATTCATACGATGATTAAGTAATTCGTGACATTAGAATATGTATACATGTATTACCATATAAAACAAAGCGTATAAACTGGTTTAAATCTTTATTTCTTTACATTTTCACTTTGTTTATTGCTTTTTTTTCTCAAAATTGTTTGCCTGAAATATAACTTTTTTTACAACCAGTGGTGATGTAAATACAATGTTTGTATGATGTCATAGCTACAACGTGAAAATTTGGCCAGAGGATTGTAATAATTCTTAATATTGAACAAGTCAAAAACCAACTATAACGTTGAAGCTGAGATTTACGCCGTTATTTTACGTTCCCTGCAATGGTTTCGTATTTTACGGCTCCAGTTATTTTACGTTCTGCATGTAGTGAGTCCCAGCTGCCAGTCAAATGCCTGTTTTTTACAGGTTTATTTTTAACAGTGCAGAGCAAAGGTCAATATATCAAAAATAAAAAATGGAGTTGGCAGGACATATGGCACGTTCATGTCGGCACTGAATGGCAGCCAATGACAGGTTCACAAAGTAGTGGTAGGCAAAAAACAAGATGGAGAGATGAAATTGTGAGTTTTGTGGGCATGACACGGATGAGGGGCAGCACAGGACAGGTCCATGTGGCACCAGCTTCAGGAGCAGTGGGTTGAAAATGGCCGAGATAGATAGATGGAGATTCACGTATTGCAAATGGGTTTATCAAACATTTTGGACATGTTAGATACAAAAAGTTATTTACGCTGTATAGATGATGTGACCTATGATGTCACATGTTAACATCCAGGACGCCCTTGGTTGTTTTCTGCACTGTTAAAAATAAACCTGTAAAAAACAGGCATTTGACCTGCAGCTGGGACTCACTACATGCAGAACGTAAAATAACTAGAGCCGTAAAAGTACGAAACCATTACAGGAACGTAAATAACGGCGTAAAATCTCAGCTTCAACATTATTGTTGGTTTTTGACTTGTTTAAACAATATTAAGAATTAAAACGTTATTACAATCCTCTGACCAAATTTTCACACTGTAGCTATGGCATCATACAAACGTTGTATTTATGTTACCACGTGGTTGTAAAAAGAGTTATATTTCAGGCAAACAATTTTTAGAAAAAAAGCCAATAAACAATGGGAAAACGTGAAGAAATAAAGGTTTAAACACTTTGTTTTATATGGTACTGATGCTCACATTCTAATACCACCAATTACTTAATCATCATATGAATAAACTTAATACATGTACCTTACATAGATTCGAACCAGGGGTCCGTTCCCGAAAGTGGTCGTACGACAGTCGTAGCCTCTTTCTATCGCAACTTTTGCGTAAAGTTCACACTTACGAATTTACTGCGTTCCCGAAACTTGGAATGCACTTAAGATTTTCTTCAAAACTTACGAAAAATCTACGTCTGTCGTAACCAGCACGCACGCTTTTTCCACGACTGTTCATTCGTTCTTGAAACTTAACTTAGTCGCAGGATTATCGTAAAGTTACGCGAATTTCTACGTATACTCAGAGTTGACGTAGACTTGCCATATCGATACAAGTTGATATCATGGACATTATGGAGGAGCTAGTATTCGTGATTTTATTTGGAAAAGGGGATGAGAGGCTTGGAGATGACTGTAGGAGATTATTCCAATCATTTTGAACATGTTTGAGACCCGGAGGTCACTCTTGTGTTTGGTTTTGGTGTGTGTGTGTGTGGGGGGGTGTATGTGTGTATGTATGTGTTTTGTGGGTTTTTTTGTTTCGCTCAGTGTCACCCAATGACCGATTTTCAAAACTAATTTTAAATAATTATGTAGGCCTATAATCTCTTGTCGAATTTTCAAAACAGATTTCTTTTTTTTTAAATGAAAATATGCCTCTTTTGTGTATTTCAACCTCACATTTTAGGGGCATGTCTCCAAAAGACCTTCGAGTTTTCAGCACATCACCGTTACTTCCAAAGTTGAGTGATCCCCTTCCTCCAAGTTGATTAGGTAGGGATTAACGCGTACAGCATGTCTAAATTGTGAAAACTTATATAAAAATGTAGGGTTATTTTCCATTTAAGTGAGGAATAGTAAGTGTTGTTTCTGTACTGTAGGCCTAGGATGAACACGCTACACGACATCGTTATTTTGTAAGCTTAAAGGCACTGGCCAGATTTAAGGGTAGTGAGAAAAAATTCTCTTGTATAATTATTACGCCTAGCTTACCGACCTGCATTGACATTGTAAAGAAAATAAACATATTATTGTAAGGTGGTGTTTGCTAAAAAAGTTCAAATGCTTAAATTACCGTCGACAAGAATAACTGTTCTTGTGCATGCAGATATTGACACACAACTTTAATTTAGTCATGTTATCTAATGAATAGGCCTATACCCTATTGTGTCCTTTTGAAGATGTACAAATATGTACACGCGAGATGTCACCAAGCGTCTTACGTGTTATGAAGAGTGGGATCATCAATTCGACATGAGTGATGATAAAGCTGTTAGAGTAAGGGTTGGGTAGCAGCTTGTAGCATCAAGGTTTACATCCACACAAAGTATAAAACCTATAACCTGTTTGGCTAAAAGTAAACAATAAAATAATTTTATGTAGGTTATCATGACCAACTTGACCCTCTAACAAGTAATATTTTTCATTGCTCAAAACAAAATCTTAAATCTGCAAATTATACAAAAATGTCAGGTGACGAATAAAAAAATTATATACTTGATCCATATTTCAAGAACCATTATATCTTTAATGCCGAGATTTGACCTACATGGCACATTTTGTTATATATGCCTATGTTATATTTATTGAGAAAAACTTTGCAATACCGAGCATGTGCCAAGCATGTTAGTATTTATTGCATCTTGCAGTAATTAAATTTAAAAAGTTATGGTAGCTGCGTGTACATGTTAACACGATATTGAGTTTTAAATTATATTTTATAATAACAGGACCCTCCCGAATTCCGATTTAAAAAAATAAAATAACAAAATAGAGTATGGATTACATCTAAATTGGTCACAGAAATTAAAATAAACAGCTCTCACTGAAATAGTTACTATAATTAAACATTTACTAAACTAATTAATTAATAACCGTGATGAAAAAGTAAACACAGGAGCTACATGAAGCATAAAAATATATTGAAGAGTTTAACACACACACGCGCGAACAAAAATAATGAACGAATCTGGGGTCCGTTCCCGAAACTATGATCGTAAAGTTCATCTTACGCATGGCTTAAGATTTTGGTTACGACCATGGTAGTAGCATTCCGGAACAGTGTACTTAAGATGATCGTAAGTGCATTTCTACCAGTAAACCTACGACAATCTTACGCTAACATAAACTAAGCCGATTTAAAGGTCATTCCATTCATCGATTGGGATTAAAATTGGGCTCTGTCTGGGTGCAAAAGTCTGAGACACGTTTGCGAATGTTACCATGTGCCTATTATCATCAGGTATAAATGATTGTTATTGTGTGGTATTTATCTAAGAACTTTAACAAGTATTGGACATGGTTCGCTTGATTGTCTGTCAACTTGGTCTGATTCGTTCATTTTTTTTGTTCGCGTGTGTGCATGTTAAACTCTTCAATATATTTTATTTGCTTCATGTAGCTTATGTGCTTCACTTCTTTTTCATTATGGTTATTAATTAATTAGTTTAGTATAGAAATGTTTAATTATAGTAACCTTTTCAGTTAGTTATATCTCTGAGAGTGAGAGCTGTTTATTTTCATTTCTGTGACCAATTTAGATGTAATATACTCTATTTTGTTTTCGGAAAACGGAAATGTAAATCGGATTTCGGGAGGGTCCTTTTATTATAAAAGAAATTTAATTTAAAACTCAATATCGTGTTAACTTTTACATGCAGCTACCATAACTTACAGGTAAAATGTACATTTTAAATTTAATTACTGGAAGATGCAATAAATATTGACTTGGTTGTTACATGCACGGTATTGTAAAGTTTTTCTCAATAAATATAACATAGGCCTATATAACAAGATGTTCCATGTAGGTCAAATCCCGGCATTAAAGATATGGTTCTGGAAATATGGATCAAGTATATATATATATATATTATTGGTCAATACAAGTTCTCGAGTTCCAGATATTTTTATATCTAAATTTGCAGATTAAGATTTTGTTTTGAGCAATGCTAAATATTACTTGTTAGAAAGTCAAGTTGGTCATGATGACCTACATAAAATGATTTTAACAGGTTATAGGGTTTATACTTTGTCTGGCTGTAAACATTGATGCTATATACCCAACCCTTACTCTAACAGCTATCTAATCACTCTATAATCCCACACGTAAGACGCTTGACGACATCTCGGATTTGCATAATCTTCAAAAGCAAGGACACAATAGGGTATAGGCCTATTAGTTTCGTGTTCATTAGATAACATGACTAATATAGTTGTGTGTCAATATATACTCATGCGCAAGAGCCGTTATTCTTGCAGAAAGCAATTTATAGGATTTGAACCTTTTTTTAGCAAACAACACCTCACAATAATATGTTTACTTTTCTTTACAATGCCAATGTAGGTCGATACGCTAGGCGTAATAATTATACAAGAGAACTTTCTCTCAATACCCTTAAATCTGGCCAGTGCCTTTCAACTTACATAATGACGATGTCGTGTGATGTGTTAATCCTAGGCCTACAGTATTTAACTTCCTAATATGACATACTCTCAACTTGGGGAAGGGGATCACTCAACGGTGATGTGCTGAAAACTCGGAGGTCTTTTGGAGACACGCGCCTTAAAAATGTGAGGTTGAAATACACAAAAGAGGCCTACATAATTCTTTCAAAGTTAGTTTTGAAAATCGGTTATTGGGTGACACTGAGCAAAACAAAACAAAACAAAACTAAAACAACCCACAAAAACACATACACTAATACACCCCCCCCACACACACACACACACACACACAGTGACCACTGGGTCTCGAACATGTTCAAGATGGTTGGAATAGTCTCCTAAAATCTTCTCCCAGCCTCACACCCCTTTTCCAAATAAAATCACGAATACTAGCTCTTCCCTAATGTCCATCATATCAACTTGTATCGTTATATTCCAAGTCTACGTTAACTCTGAGTAGACGTAGAAATTCGCGTAACTTTATGATAATCCTGCGACTAAGTTAAGTTTCAGGAACGCATGAACAGTCGTGGAAAAAGCGTACGTGCTAGTTACGACAGACGTAGATTTTTCGTAAGTTTTGAAGAAAATCTTAAGTGCATTCTAAGTTTCGGGAACGCAGTAAATTCGTAAGTGTGAACTTTAGGCAAAAGTTGCGATAGAAAGAGGCTACGACTGTCGTACAACCACTTTCGGGAACGGACCCCAGACCAAGTTGATCGACAATCAAGCGAACCCTGTCCGAGTGTTTTAATACTTGTTCTATAGATACCACACAATAAAATCATTCATACCTGATGATAATAGGCACATGGTAACATTCCCAAACGTGTCTCTGACTTTTGCACCCAGACAGAGCCCAATGTTAATCCCAATCAATGAATGGAATTACCTTTAAATCGGCTTAGTTTATGTTAACGTAAGATTGTCGTAGGTTTACTGGTAGAAATGTACTTACGACCATTTAAGGGGTACACCTGTTCAGCACGCTACTACCATGCTCGTAACCAAAATCTTAAACCATCGCCGCATATGAACTTTACGTTCCATAGCTTCGGGAACGGACCCCAGGGCCTTAAGATTACAAGTCCTAAACCTTATCCACTACACTACATATCTTTACTGATAGCAGATGCTAAAAATTAAATATATATATATGTGTGTGTACTTCTTTTTTCAAATTACATTTGCATTTTTTAATGACTCTATACTTACGACGTAATTAAACACATTTAGACGTAAAACGATTTTCATAGTTCGTATTCTTACATTGTCATGTTATCAGGTGTATATAATGTGGAAAATAGGTATTTTGGGCCTATAAATATTGTTGGAAACTTTGTATTAAATATAAAATGTTACTTTTTGATATAACTGTATGTTGTATAGTAAATTAAAATGCATATGTGGTAGTGCATTGATGTTCCTGTTAAGGCTGTTGGGTGTGGCTGAGAAAAACGCCATTGTTGTGCACTGACCCATGCTTCCTGAGTGGGGCTTTACTAAAAGCACATGCGCTAGCCATATGAGTGTGTATTATGCATGCAGTACAAAAGCTAGTCCCTGATTGGTCAATATAATGGCTTGTGTATTGAGTGCAGAATTTAAAGTCAGTTTTTGTCTAGAGGTAGCTGAGAGTGGATGTAAAATGCAGCAGCAGTCATGAATATATGTTAAATAAATGTGAAGAAACGTACAAGTAGTGTTTTGGCTGTTTAATTTGCAAGGACTCTAATGCGACGGGCAAGACTCCGCACATGTTAATGTGTGTACGGTTCTGCAATATACATACGTGCGGTAAATTGTGGTTCTCCGGCCGTTAAGATAACGGGAAAAAAACATCACATACATTAAGAACAAGTAAGTTACAAAAGAACGTAATATTACGGAAAATATAATAACGGTCAGCGTATTAATACAATTTTTTTTCAAAATGTGTGGTATTATTTTTTAGCCACTGTTTATTTACATTTTTCGGCTTCCAAATTGTAATGTTATGTTAGGTATAGGTAATAAAGCGTGAAGATTATTGAATAATTGGGTTTACCGTCATTTAAAAGGTAAAGTCTGGTAAAATTAGGAACATTTTTAACAGTGTGGCAGGCAAAATATTACAGTAGTAATATTTTGCCTGCCACACCACATAATATCTTTTATGATCTAAATCAGTCACAACATGCAGCTGGTAGCATAAGCAAGCATGCTTAATAAGAATGTTGGTATTATTTAATTTGAAACAAAAGTTACCGCAAAAAAAAAGAAATTTCCCCGCAAACAAATGTCACGCATCTATTGACAATCCTCATGGGACAGGCTGTAAAGATGACGTCAAATTAAAGGAAACGTCAAACGAAATCTTAGATTATTGGCAACATGGATGTGCCAGCAGTTCCCGTTTTCATTTTATTGTCTTCTTGGCTAATTAGTTTATTCAGGCAAGCCACTAGGTCGGAGTCTAACGGATACACTAGACCTTGTCAAAACTCCATTTTTGTTAATAACGGTGTATTTTTGTTTCTTTATCTTACATATACGTCGAGAATAAGAACTAAATTTAATTATATATTATTATTCAGTGCAGTTGAGAATTTCGTTTTTTGTCTCATCTGCAAGAGGGCAGATATGGATTGTTTTGTTATTGGGTCTATGTGTGTATCTGTGTATCTGTCTGTGTGTGTGTGCACATGTTTTTGTTTTTTGTTTTTTGACTGAAATGCCCGCTGTTTCCACATGTGTGCATATTTTCATGACACTTGGATACAATGGTCTTTGGGTAGTGATCCATATGCTGGGGACCTCATGTGACCTTGCTGACCTCATGTGACCTTTTTTCTTATTACATAAACTAGAATAATATGGATTTCGTAGGGTTGTTCATACTTGGTTCAAAAATATTTAAATGATAGAGCACAGTATGTAAATTATCAGTCATGTGAATCTGAACTTAAAAACATGTGTTGTACCACAAGGTCCAGTCTTGGGACCTTTATTATTTATACTTTATGTAAACGATATTATTAATACACTAAAACTATTCTTATTTAACTTGTTTGCAATATTGTATTCTCATAAAACGTCGCCGGCAAAACCACAAATTGATTAACAAAGAATTCAAAGAAGTGAATAATTGGTTCAGAGCCAACAAATTGTCAGCAAATATTAGTAAAACAAATTCCATAGTATTAGGTACACAACAACTTACAAATAGGGATGTAATAACTGATAACCAGTGAATATGATACTGAGGAAGAACTAACAATCACGTTGGATGAAACAAATTGAAGGGAGTAGAGAATACCAAATTTCTTTGTGTACTAATAGATGAGACCCTCACTTGGAAGCATAACATACACTGTTGCTCATAAAGTTGGAATATTTTTTCAGACCCAATCTTAAAACGTATTTCTATTTGAACACCTCAGTAATCACATTAGAGTAGGTAAATCATTGCATAATGGGTCCCCGCTACTCAGGTGAAGTAAATCCATGCATAATTTCGAATTACTTTAACAATGCCTTTTGTTGGGAGCTATAAAATGCCAGACGCTGTTTTGTCTTCCTTTTCCCTGCTCCAAGCCTGTGGGGGGGGGGTACAAGGAGCCCATTTTTTCCAGAGTTTAGTTGTTACCTTACCTTAACAACAAAAACTGACTCAGAGGTTCCCTAAGGATGCTGCCCTCAATGACATTGCAATCGCCAAAGACTGTTTGCACTCCGACGGGAAGCGTACAAACAAGCCAAAGTCCGGATTTCTCGGGCTATCGCAGAGTACGGGCTGTACAATCCTTAGAAATCATGGAGGTTGGTTCATTTTAAGCCACAAAATCTCAGGAGACCACGATTGACTTCCATACGAGATGTTCGCTGACTGCTTAATCTGTGCCTTAGAGCCTGAAAAATGCCAACACTATGAACCAACGTTTCAATGACCATCAGATTGGAAGACCAAAGTTTTCGTCGATTAGCGTGGTGAGAACCCCGAGACAACTGTATTCAGGAATCGAATCGACTCAAGGTGGTTACGGCTCAGTGATGGTATAGGCCTGTTTCCATTATGGATGAAATGCCCCTGGTGTGCCAGAATGGAATAATGAACGCCGTCATGTACTGGACATTCTGGAAAACCCTCCTGCCACATGCAAGAAGGGTTTATGCACAATTTTCGGCTGCAAGACACAACGCCATCCGCACAGGGCCGCTGCAGTGAGAGAATTTCTTGAGGCAGAGGGGTGGAGCAGATACCTGGGCCCTTTTTGCTCCCCTGATTTGACCCCTAGAACATGCCTGGGATGCTTAGGCCGAGGCATCAAAGACAGGAACAATCTTCCCATACTCTACAGGATTTAGCTCGGGCTCTGACCGATGACTGGGACGCCCTGCCCATGGACTCATAAACAACCTTGTGGACAGTAATGCTGCGACGTCTTGACGCACTGATCTGCCAGGGGTGGCCATACTCAATATTAGTGACTGCTTGACATTTAAACAGTAACTATTGAACATTTCGATCCAGAATCACCCAAAAAGTGTTATCTGTAAACTCTGATGTGAAGCAATTTTAAGAAATCCTTCCAGTCTGAACTTGTTCAAATACCCCCTTTCCTTTAGGATAAGGACACAAGTTCGTAAAGTGTTAATATTGTGGACTAATTTCATGGTGATCTGTTCGGAACAGATTGATCAATCAAGTAGTGTGGCGCATCCCCTAATATCAATAAATACTCACACAGTAGAATCATTCCATAAAAAGTGTAAAAAATATTTTTACCAACTTTCTAGCAACAGGATATGGTTTTGACAAAAACAATATCAAGAAATATGAGGTGCTAACCTGCTAAACCAACTCCGCACTTTTATACCTGACGTATACTCCTGTCTCTGTATTTTACTTTATATTACATTATACGAGCGAAGTAACGGGAGCAATCACTGAAATGGAAGTGATCACTGAAACAAAGCGATCACTGAAGGAACGATGTCCTGTCTTTCCCCGTAGTTCACATTTTTAACTTCGTAAATTTTGCACTCGCAACCCGAATTCTCAACGGTTTTATTTTTCCTTTTTTTTTTTTCTTTTAATTCCTCCTACCCTGTGTTCCAGCACATAACTCCTCCCTCAAACTCCTATACGTTCATCATATCCGTAGTTTCCCTCGTTTTCAGGTGTTCCCATTTTCTTCGTAATGCGGTTAATAATTAACCTTCAATTGTTAACCCTCTCTACCGAAGGGGGGTGTGGTTCCACCCCCCCTTCAGGTTTTTCCCCGGCTTGCTAAAACCCCTGTTGGTGCCAAATTAGTTAATGTATTGTCAATTAGACCTGTTCCGCTCATTTTAATCCCCATAAAAAAAACACCCCACCGGCCCCGGTATGGTGTAACGATACAGATACAGGGGGATCCCAAAGTGATGATAGGGGGGTGGTAACCACCCCCCCCCCTGCGGAAGAGAAGTACCAACATGCCTAGCATTACTTCACAGTGACGTCATAACTTTGCATGTCAGCAAAACTGCCATTTCCATAGAGACACACGTTAAAAATTCATTTTTCGGCAACAAAAAAAATGGTTAGGAAAACCAGATTTTCATGCGGTCTTCGATCTACTTGAGGGGAAATGACTAGGTTTTATATAAGACAGCATTTTGAGCTATATAAGGTGTGTGATCGCTAAAATTGCGAAATATCAATTTTCCACCCTATATACAGTATTTTCCGTACTTTCCTAACCCGATGACGTCATGGTGCCGTCATACTGGGGATGTTAGTATTATTTTGATACCAATGGAAGAAGAAACCCTCTAAGCTATCCATGGTACCAATTTAGAGGAATCGGGTACTTCAGTAACGAAAATCACAGGGGGTGGGTAACCAGCCCCCCCCCCCGGATTTTGTTCCAGAAATGGCTCAAGGTAGTCCGAGTGTTAATACGTAATGTACAAAATAAAGCAATATACAGCAAAAATAATATAAAACGTAAAAAAAAAGAACAATATTAATAAAATTACAAAGCTTCAAAAGTTGGGCAGTAATACAATTCATTACATTTGCATTCCAAATGTCCATACGGCACCATTATTTGCAATTACAACATTTTGATATATTTAAACCTTGAGCTTGTTTTATATATGTACAATTATTCTGTCAATCAATTGCCTATTTCATTTGAAGGGGTATTTTACAAAACGATCGGATATTCGTATTATCACACCAGCCCGAAATACATCATAATAAAAATAAGAATCGGGACCCATTTCGGAACCATTTGGAACCTCTTAAAATTCACAATCGGTCAATCATTTTCGGAAACAGTCACACTCAACAATATGATGATCATTTTTTCACTATCAATTATATTTATTTTTTTTTTTGCCCTGAAACATAATATATAATTAAAAGAGCAGACTTCAATGGCTAGGAAATCCTAAATGGTTGATGTCATTTGATTTCCTTTTCACCTCATATGTTTGAGGTTTACGAAGCATAGATACTTGAAAAGCCATGTCAAATATTTATCCGTTGATATGCAGGCAGGGTTCAGAAAAGGATATAGTACTACTGATTCACGATAATTACATTGTATACATTATTCATAAGTTTTTACGACAAAAAAGCGTGGTAGATTATTCTGTGTATTTGTTGAGTCCGTAAATCCGTTGACCTTATTAGCGTGACAAACTCTGAGTAAGCTAAAAAAGCTTGGTATTGATGTTATTTCCTTGAACTCTCAAACATAACTATGAAGACTATCAATCTTGTGTAAGAACACCTAAGGGTTGTACAGAGTTTTTGTTACTGTAATTTGGTCTAAGACAAGGCTGCAACTTCTCATTCTCACTTTTTTTCATTTTTTTTATCAATGGGCTTATCGACCACTTTAATCAAGAAAACATCCGTGGTATTCAAATAGACGACTTTGATATTTCATGCCTATAATGATGCTGATTTTGCTTGCTGATACCCCATATGAACTTCAGAATATGTTAAATGCTTTGAGCGACTATTGTGACATATGGGATTTGGAAGTAAATCTGGACAAAACAAAAGCTATGGTTTTCCGCAATGGTGGTATTGTTAAGCGAAATGAAAAGTGGTATTATAAAACCAAAAAAAAAAATTAAAAAAAATACCTGTCCCAGGGCCGAGTTGTCGGCGGCTAAATCAACACCCCCATCGATTCTCTAAGGAAATCTGATGAGGAGGGTAGCTGGTTACCCTGGTAGAATGAAAAAGAAGATCTACCTACAAGGGCGTCAGCTCTGGAGAGCTATCGGCGGCCATCCAGCACATGCTGCCTTGTATGGTGGGCACGGTTGCCCAAAGGCTAGGCCCACCGCCGAAAACTGTGGATTGGCGTCAGGAAGGGCATCCGGTCAATTCTCTTTTTTGCTCCAATAAATCCTCACAAAGCAATATTGCTGAGTGTGAGGTTTATCCGGCCACCCCCGTTAGCGGGGGACAAACCGGATTTAAAACTTTGGTATAACTAACTAAAACTCAAAATATTCCTAATCTAGATACTGACCTCAAAATGTATTTATTTGACACTTTGGTAGTTCCCATTTTACTCTACGGCTCAGAAGTTTGGGGTCAACATGATGGTCAGAGTTGTGAATCTATTCAAACAAAATATTGCAAAAATGTTTTAGGGATTCCCTATTCTGCCATTAACAATAGTACGAGGGCTGAACTGGGTCGATTCCCTCTTCAGATTAAGGTTTTTAAGAAGATAATCTCCTATTGGTTTAAATACTTCAAGTGAATTCGAACCGCATTCCTCTGAAATGTTACAATTATCTTAAAAGATTAGATGATAATGGTGTTGATCGTAACTGGGTTACAAAGATTCGCAGAATTTTGAATTCATATGGTTTCGGATTTGTTTGGAGTAACCAAGGTGTTGAGAACCAAAATCTTTTTCTCAGCATTTTTGAACAACGTTGCAAAGATATTTATTGTCAAGAATGGAGATCTGAAAAAGATACATACAACCGGGACTTTTATCTCAACATCAAAACAGGTTATGAGATTGAAGAATACATTAAAAATGTTAGTCTATTTAAACACAGACGTTGCATCACACTTTAAGGACATGTTCACACAATTTAAATTCTAACAGTAGATGGCAAAGCCCAATCGATGGAATTTGCCAGTTGTGTGATTTGGAGGAGCTCGAGGATGAATTTCACTTTTGTCTTGTTTCTCCTGCTTATAGTGCCCAAGAGATAACCTCCACCCACCACACTACTGGCGGACTCCAACCCGTCATAAATTGTATTCTCTTTTGTCAAATCATAATATCTCAACTAATTTAGCCAAATATTTGTATGTTGCCTTTTGTATAAGAAAGTCCTCCAGGGACATTACGTAATTATTTTTATTATACTATTCTATGGGCCGGTGGCCTGTTCTGAATTAAATAAAAGCACAAGGCACCGAAGCGTGTGTCTTGTGGAAGAATTAAAAAAAAATAATTAAAAGAGCAGACGACAATGGCTAGGAAATCCTAAATGTTGATGTCATTTGATTTCCTTTTCACCTCATATGTTTGAGGTTTACGAAGCATAGATACTTGAAAAGAAAATTGTCAAAATATTTATCCGTTGATAACGACTCATGGTTACTTGGAGGCCGCCGCCTTTGGGTTTAGGCACTGAAGCGTAAATAACATTAGTATATGTTTTTTTTAAATCATTTGTGTCTAGTATTTGCAGGTGAATAATCACGATTCTGTTCCCACTGTTATTTAAATACTGGAGTGATATTGTATGAATTTGTCTTTATTTTCGATCTGAATTTCCTGTTATTAATTGGCGTTCAAGTTCACGAGAACTCGTTTTATACCAATATCCACAATCTGGTACTAATATTTTCGACAACACCGGTAGTCGTGACACATTAAGAAAGTTTTTGTCCTTCGCCTTGATACTTTGTCTTTGCCTTATTTGTAATCCTCAGGTATGTGTAGTATGCAGGTTCTTTGAAATCGCAATACCTTTTACGAAGGAAATATTATTGGCTGTAGAAGAGGTAGACGTTACCACTATTTTTAAGTACATGGTATTATGTGTATTGTTTAATGTTCCTCACGTTCACGATTATTAATGACCGTTATGGAAATTTGGCAGTGTTTTTTGCACTGCAGCCGACGGTTATCCAATTTTGATGCAATATTTGTTCCTAAATCATCATGATGCTAAGGTGATTTTGTCATGGACCGTGCTGCCCGTAGAAATACACTTAAATTCCCCTAATTACCGTATGGAAATCCAGATGCCCATATCGAGCAATCGTGCCCCCCCCCCCGGAAATTAAGCTCTCATATATTAAAAAATTAAATACATGCACCAACCACGAGAAGCAACAAAACAATGGTATTTTATGGGTGTGGAATTGGTTTATGGATCACTGTTTGGCAATACAATAAAATGTTTTTCATCATAATTTTTTTTGCAAAACATAAGAATATGTTATCAGCGTCGGGCCAATGCTCTAAACACAATAAGTTTTTGGCATTTCTCTGCATCAGAGGACTGACTAGTTCATGACAAACCGACAATAGGCTGCAAGTCTCAACAAATTTCTCCTGTACAATTAGGGGGGCTGCGTGACTCATTATGGCAAGACTTAGTCACCTGGCACAAAACACGTGACTTTTACAGTACGATGGTATTTGCACTGTATGTTGGGGACGCATAACAATGTAATGTATGTTAGCCAGTTCCTGGTTTAAGTTTCTTGTATACTATATTGACCCGAATCCGGGCTTACATAACCGGTCAATTCACGTTACTTTACAAACGATTTATCTACTAATTGAAAAAGAAATGCCACCTGGCTTGAAAGAGAACAAAAGAGTTGCTTGCTAGGGGTCATGTTAACTAGATGGAGGCCCGCCTCTTCGCGCGGTCTCCCCGCTACTGAGTAAAAACGGGAGGGATCCCTTAAATCAGGCCCTGTGTGTCAGGAGATATAGTCCTCTCCGGCTCACGCCGTGACAATGTGTGAACAAATAGGGCAATCGATCATTTGACTCTTCCGCAACATTAGTTTCACCTTTATATTCCGTTGTCCATCTATGGACCCGGAGCCCGGACTATGCTACATGCCAGACTATGATTCCTTATACTGCTTTCACACCGGTCCCGAAACAGAAGCATCACCGGGGCGATCAATGATGAAGAGGTGACACAGTGGCCACACTAACCGCAACCACACGAGGCTATGATTCACGCCAATTTTGGCATTTGGTCGCCTGTTTGTTCTAGCTTGATTCCTCTAGTATATCGTCATGGTTTGGCTCTTGTGGTCTTGCCTGCCAATGAGGACGACTTTAGTGGTACTTTTGGAAAACTATTTTCCAAACCTAATGAAGTACCTCACGCAGATTTCTGACCAAAATCACAGATTACAGTCTTCACATTTTTGTGTTTTGGTCAAAAAAACAAACACCAAACAAAACAAACAAACATCCTATTGTATTTCGTGTACAAAACTTTAAGCTCATGGAGATTTTTTCCTCCCCCTTGCCGGCCGACATCCAATAAATTTTATTTGGTGGAGGTTTTATTTTGACAAGTTGCAGCACTATTCAAGTAGGGACAAAAATTGATTGAGAACATGAGGGGCATGAGATGCAACCATAATTGCTGCATGTTATAACTACCATACTGGGGGGGGGGGCTTCCCTCTTGGGGTGACGGTTTATGTAATGCTGTAACTATTTGCATCGCTGATCAATTTGTATAAGTTATAACACTAAGTCAGTAGCGCATTCGAGATTGCTTTCCAAATATTGTAAGTCATTTGGGATGCCATCTTAAACCTAACAACAAAGCTATGTCTTCTTTTGACCCATTTAAATGCATTGTTTATGCTAATTAACATAAACAAAAAAACTTTTGGAAATGTTTATAACAAGAACAGCAACAAAATTGACCACAATTCATCATCTTTGAGCGAGTATACTCGCCTGCCGCACGCAAAGAGTAAACCCCAATTTTCAGCGCAGCACCGCCTGGTCACCCAAAACCCCATTATTTTTGAAATGTCCCCAAGACCCCATGTATTTTTGAAAATGTCACCCAAAGACCCCATGCATGTATTTTGAAAATGTCACCCAAAAACCACATTTTTTTTGAAAGTTTACCACTGCCACATAAAGACCCCTTTTTTGGTAGAAATTTTGAAAATTTTCACCCAAGACCTCTTTTTTTTGAGGTCTCTCTGTCACGCGATGCCCCCGGTGTTTTGGAAGGCCAGCCTTACACCCATATCCATTTTCATTATGGTGATCCCGTCCCCGGGTATAAACGCTACGACGACGTCGCTTAAATATTCCTCGGAACTGGTGTTACAACAACACAATACTGAACGATACCCCATGTAACGTGCAGTGTTACACGTGTATACAATCGTGTAACAAACGATCAACTTGGCAACAGGGTAAGTTGAAATCGCAGCGCCACTTGCTTAAACCACGTGCTTACACATTAAATGATGCAAGCAAAATTTAACCCATTAACCCTAGTGGTGTCCACCTAAACACAACTGTCATCTCTAAAGAACATATTCTACATCAAATGGTGGCATGATCTTCGTGTACACCCCTCTAGAATTGGTGTAAAAATGTTTAAGGTTGCAGCAAATTTCGCATTTTTGCATTGGGATGATCAAACTCTGAGGATTATGGGTAGTCTTGCAAGTCTAAATAATCAACGACAGCATTTTTTATAATAGCCGCTAGGAGTCACGCAGGGCGGCGGTAGTATCAATATTGATGATCTTTAAAACATCTCCTTTTTTTTAAAAATTAAGGGTTTTTTAGGTGTTTGTTAAGCCACCCAATATCTATTTCGTGAAGGGAAAACCACACAAGGTTATTATATATTTTAAAAGGTATACATAACACATGTAGTTTACATACATGTACATAAAACTGTTTTGCGATACAATTAATTAAAGCTTAAATGATAGATTGAACGGCGGTTATTGATTTGTAAAGGACTAAGGTCCACGTTTGTACGCGTCTGCATGATATAATGTACCCGTTTACTTATGCTCAATATTCATTAGGCTATAATTGTACTCAGTGTTGAATTTTTAATGTGTGATTTTTATTTTTCACGTGATCAATTTGCGCTGAGACTAAGGTAACTAGTATACTAAAGATACTATTATACTATCTACATATTAGAGCAAATATAAAAAAAATACATAAGACGTATAGACCTATTATCTAGGTATTTCGGATATTAGTCTCAGAATTGTATTAGGTATTAAGTGTTTTATCATAGCTAATGTTTTAAAACTGGCACTTGCTATCTTTAATGTTTCAACAGCTGTTGGAAATGGCCACGTGTGTACAAACACTCCCAATGTATTCAGATCGTTACTGTAGTACATGGGGAACTGTATTTTTTTGTGAAATTTCATATACACATCTTGCAAAACCAAGGTTTTTTCTAAATCAAAATTGTATAGGATTCCCCAAAATCATGGTGTCATTTTTTTATTAAATGTGTGCTTGGATGTATTCTGGGGGAAAGGTTTATCAGGGGTGTAACAATATAAAAGGGAGGGGCAAACATGTTGTTTTAAGGTATACCATCATTTTCAGTACCTTTCAAGGAATATACGAAAAGAATTTTTGACCCTACCTTGAGGGTTATATAAATGAGTTCAAAGGCAAACGGGTTCAAGGTCACACTGGGGTAAACTTCCATATTTCACAAAACAATTCACGAACGCCGTTTGTTTATGCCCCGGCTGTTGCCCCCCAACCATTGTTCGCTATGCCTCTCCCCACTAATCTCCAACCTGGCACGACAACCGTCCCCTGGCTCGTGCACCACCGCCATTATCGTTACTGCCAGCGTGGAGTGTCTTGCGGCCTGGTCACAATTTCGAATATTGGTTCGCGATTACATCATGTAAGGAGGCAATATGGCCGTGGTCCCACAGTTGTCTATGGGACCTACTAATATAACTTGTAAAAGTCTCACTTTGAAAGGTTGAAACACAGAGTCTTATACATTTTCTGTTTTTATGACGCCTGAACGATCTTTTAAAAAACCTTTTCAACAATCGGACCATTCCATAAATAATGACCTTGAACTTTCTCGAGCCTATTGTACTAAAACAATAGTCGTAGATATGGCAAACTAACCTTTTTTAGAAACCTTATTAACAAACGAACAGATTGGTATAAATCTAGTAGATCAAAATCTATTATTTTTGGCTCGACATGCTGAAATTGGTGGCATTTTGGATTTTTCAAGTATTACTGGAGTAAATATTATTTAATGGTTTAGTCACCAACACTTACAAAACTATCCAGGGTACAATTTACCTGTTTTGACGCGAAATCACATATTGTTAGATGAATGTATAGTCTAGGCTACGTCTGTGTATTTGTCTGTTAGTCCTTCCCTTATTCTCGGAGATTTTTAATGTAAAGTCAATTTCATTTTCCGCTCCTTTTCATCCAAAAACAAACATCCCCCTGGTTAAGGTACGATACAGGGTGGATCCAAAGTGATGGATGGGGGAAGAGACGACCAACAGCCTAGCCACACATGATATCATAGCACCCTTTCTTTTGGTAACAATATATACCTATGGCCCTCCTCTTTCCATTTATAATAGCACAAAGACTAACCAACATGCTAGCATTCATGTTATGTCACAACTGACGTATAAACTTTTGCATGTCAGCAAAATTGCCTATCCATATATTACTTTATTAATGCGGCAAGCATGCATATATCCCGTAATGCACTCCCTCATGCCTTATCTGTCATAAACCACGTAAGCATTATTTTATACATACACCATGAAAACATAAATACATATTAATAACTCTTTTCTGATATATTTGGAGGACTTTTAAAAAATTTAAGTAGAAACATTTAGTTCTAACACCTTCTTTCCACAACACTGGGTTGACTAACCTAAACCGCAAGCATGGAGAGAAGGTGTGAAAAAACTTATACAATTTAGTAATTGCTAAAATACCAGCTCATAATGGTTTAGCTTTTGACTAATTTTGCCATGATTACAATGGAACGTATCGATTACGCACTTAGTCATACTAACTTCACCAATCCAATCTGAATTTGATGAATAAGCGCAGTCGATTTACATGCAGATAATTATTCATTAAGTTCTGGTGTATCGCATCTCTTTGTATAGGTCAAATACGGGTTACTAACGCCACAGATTTAAGATTTTCAGGTATATATTCTGTAGTTCCCCTTTCGTAAAGCCACAGAACCTGGGAGGGGGTGTTGTGGTAATGAAAGATCTGGCCTTGGTATTATTGACATCCCATGGCAAGTGGTAAGGGGAAGTCAATGCATGCAGGTGTCGGCATTACTTAATTCTAATTCTCAATTGTTTAAAAGGCACGCTTGATAATGCACCCCTGATAATGCAACCATACATATTCAAAACGGGTCATAATGCACGCATGCATCTGTAATTTTAGGTAAGCGTGGCATTCTCGAATATAACTTTACGCGAAAACAAAGAAAAACCACTCGAAATAATGCTCTAGGGTTTATGTGTAATAAGCATCGCGGGATACTGCGTTGGAATTTGCGCCATAGGTTTTTATGGCTTTTGAAAATAAGAATGAAAACGAGGATACAATAAACGTGTTCTCGTGATATTATCGGTTTTTAAGCTTTTCTGAGACTTTTCAGTTTCCCCTAAAAAGAAAGTGTTTGTAACCGACATGGAAGATGAAAATAGCATTATTATCTCTGTCATATTTGTATTGTAGATCTTTTGTGTAAGTTATAGAAAAACTATTTGCCCATGCGTTTGAAACTCCTTTGCCAAAACTGTGACACCTAGCATCACCTTAAAAGTCTTAACCCATCAACCCCCTTTAAAAGTATACTTTTAAGTAAAATTGCTAGAAATTCAAACAATTACACTTACAATATCGATGCGCTTCTGTCCATAAAAATACAACACCAGTGATCCCAATGAATTTAATAAGCGTAAAGTATCTCTGCGTTGGTCCACAGCGGTGCAAGGTCTTTTGGTGGTATTGTACAGGTGAACCCATACAAAATTTACCCAAATGAAATTGATATTTTTACTTTTTGTAATCTGATTCTGTGGATTCTATTATATCATAATATTGGGTAATGGAGCAGCTTGTCTGAAAATAAATTTCATATTGGTTGAGGGTTTTAAGAGTTTGGTCCAACGAACAATTAGTCAGCAAAACAGACTTGTCCAATGGTATTTCATGATGGAATGATAAGTATTGTACACATAGATTGTTTTGGCACCGTGCTTTTCATCTGAAAGCATAGCATGCAGTTTGTGCTAAATCCAGTTTTCTGTCTTGTGTCAGGGCGGGCTTTTCACATCTAAAATCATACTGTAGCTTGCAGTTGTGCTTAATTCAATATCTTGCGTGAACAAGAACTTTAAACATTCTCCTATTAATGGAACCCCTCCAATTTACTTTCGCCACAACAACGAGCCTTTCGGGTTAAGATTTACTAACAAACTGGTAGCTAGTATCTGTGCAACTGCAATGCGAAATCAGGTTTTCCTGGAGTGAGAAATCAACCAATCCTGCTATCTGTAACATTAGAACAAACTGTTTGAAGCAGAGGGAACTTTGGAAAAGATCAGCAAGGGACGAAGCGGACGGCCTAGGAGCGCCAATATCATTATCACATTTGAGTTGCGGCGCTATATTTTCAGCAGCAACACAATATCCTATTTAAAATAAAAAAAACGCTGGGATGGGATACACTGCAACATCGTCGGGAGGCTGCAAGACTTGTCCTTCTGGAACAAATCCCATTGGGGATCTCTGTTCCAAAGTCACTCACTAAACCCTCCCAACAGACTCAACGTTCAAAACGAAATAACCACAACTTAGTAAAACCTACTGCAGAACAAATGCCTATAGGAATTCTTTTCTTCACGTAACGTCATCGTATGGGTACACACTTCCTAATAATATTGTTGACAGCCCATCCATAGACTCTTTCCAAATTCCAGTTCTTGACCACATCCATCAAAGGAGTCATACCAGTCCATGACCTTTTTTTCCCCACATCCGTGGCTTAAATGGACTGTTTCCAGTCTGTTCGCCATGTAATGACGAAGATAAAGAAATGGAACAATTCTCCGTTGCATGGTTTCCTCAACGGTGCACCAGCACACCAGTTTCTTTAAATGGTTAGAAACCGCCTTGAGGAACTCTTTCCAAATCCGTATCATTGGATTAGGGCATGCGGTGGATTGGCCCCCTCGGTCACCGGATGTAACTCCGCTAGATTTTTTATCTATGGGGTGATTTAAAAGCAGAGTTTATAATGAGGGTCCCCCAAACACCTTACGACGAGGGATAAACGATGCTTTACCGCAATTAGGAACCGCGTGTAACATCAAGAGCTGTTCAACACATGCACTCCATGGCTACCAAGAGCATCGAAATCAGGAGGGCCATGTGGAAGATAGAAACTAAATGTAAGACCGTTAGATAAATTACTTTTAATGTTGCAGTTGTGTTCACATGTTTAAGAAAAATGATGCGTCCCCGTGGACAAGTCCTGTTTTACGACTGATTGTTCATAGGAACATCTTTTTAGAATCACTCAACCAAAAATAACAAAATTCAGGTAAGATGCCTCTTATTACCCATTCTTATGATAAAATAAAATCCATTGATATCAATTAAGAAAGTGGAAAAATATCACTTTCATTTTGGGTACAGTTTTTTATTGGGTCACCCTCTATTTGTTCTTAGGTACGGTACTGGTTAGTAGGTGCCAAACGTGATGATGACTAGTGGCATGGAAAATCTACCAGAATGAAGGTACCAACACATCGCTGTACAGAAAAGATGTGGGGTGACACTAAGCGAATGTCGTATTTTGTTCCTTTAGCCTACAAAATGGCTATGGAAAAATATGAAAGTTTGCTCATTCAACCGAAATTCATGATCCTCATTTCATAATCTAATTTCATATAGTTGTGATACGCTCGCATTGTCATATTCAACTGTGTATGTCACAGGCATCCAGATCCGGTGTGACAGGGGATATTGTCCTCCGGACTCATAGTCTAGGGGAGGGCGGGCTGGTGTAGTGGCTTATCCACTCGCCTTTCACCAATGCGGCCCGGGTTCAATCCCCTGTGGAGCCTGTGTCGTACGTGAATTTGGTTACCGATCCATACCCGTCCTCGCAGGTTTTCTCCGAGTACTTCGGTTTCCTCCTGCATCTAAAATCGGACTTCTTCCCATAATGCCTTCCTTGTCGTTTCTGGATATACTCGTTGTGTTGTAGCAGCCTAAAGGCGCTCCACAGCGGCGCCCTGAGCACTTCGGTAGATATGTCGCGCGTTTTTTAAGAATTACAACGGTGAAGAATAGGGTACTCGATTCAGTTGACTCTTCACGCAACATTAGTTTTACGCTTTATCCCGTTGTTGTCTGTGAATCCTGGACTATGGCTCCGGGCCGACCATATCTCCTTTTACACCGGTCTTTAAGGGGCGATACACTACAATATTTTAGTATTACTGCATTAGTTATATAGCATGAGGAAATTTGAAATCAAGTCAAATTGTGTTTTTAATGTACACCGATGTTTCCACCTTTATTTACACGGCTATAGCCCTAATAGCGTTCAATGTCATCGTGGGGTAAAATTATCAAATACTCAGATTTTGTTGAGACTGTTTTAGAATTACTCTAGTTATACTGAATGACAGCAATGTTGAACACATTTTGGTGACCCCTATATACAGGGTGCCGTGTGTTCATAAAAAAATGGTGCAAGGCAAAGGCATCCTCATTGAGGCGAAAAAAATAAACAGTGAGGCGATATTTACATCATATCATTAATTAAATGTTGGCTTTTGAATACCGTTTAGAGCATCCCATTTGGTTGCTGCAATCTATAGATATGGCTAATATTCTAAGAGAGGGTGAAATACCAATTGTGCCACTTTTCACTTAACACAGAATGGCATAAAAATATCGAATCATGCATGTTGATAGGACACATTATTGATTCGCAAGATAGAATTCATCCATCACAAAATTATAATTCTTTATCCTTTTTCTTGTTACTTCATATAAATGTGTCTTTTTCTCATTATCAAACAATAATTATTGCACATCTTGCATAAATAATATACATTTTTTCTGATCTAATATTCAATCATCCTGAAGAGGACATCTCATTAATTATTCTCACCCATTTTAGCACCCATTTAGTTATCATTATCATAATGATGATCAATCACTCAACAGGTATCTTAATTTGCATTCTATTACCTCTGCTGCCCATTATTGCAAAATACAGCATTCTGATTGGTCAGTTTACTGCCCATTATTCTGCAATAATGGGTCGCCAATGCATTTTCTCATCATATCACGCTGTTTTCAGTAATAGAATAGAAATAAAGGGTTTGCAGTATTATTTATGGGCTCATAATGTATCCTCGGCCTGAAAAAAATAAATAATGGACTCGGCTGCGCCTCGTCCATTATTTATTTTTTTCCGACCTCGGACACATTATTCGCCCATAAAGCATACTGCATCACCCTTTATTTCTTAATTATTGTGTGATGATCAAGTGCTTTAAAATCAATAAGCCATATCAACGGGATGCTCGTACCATCTCACTCTGTGAAAAAGTGGCACAATTGGTATTGCACACTCGCTTAGATTATTAGCCATATCTCTGGATTGCAACAAACAAATTGGATGCTGTAAAAGTATTCAAAAGCCAAGACTTCATTTGTGATATGATGTAAATATTACGTGACTATTTTATTATTTTTTTTTCACCTCCAACGATGGTGGTTTTGCCTTGCACCATTTTGTAGGCTTGTCAAAATAGGATAAATGATGCCTTAACCCAAAACGAATTGCAAAAGGATCATTCCTCCAAAATTGCATTGAGTAATCCTTTAAGAACAACATGTCAATAGTTTATCAAAATCAAGGGAGTGGAATATGTATTTTAAGGGGGTAAGGTTTATGCAGTGGTCAAACTATGAAAAGGGTCCAAACGCGTCGAAAAATATACCATCATGTCCTAGGCAACGAAATGTATATTTCAAAAATTTCAAAATTATCGGATTTTGGCACAATACTGTTCGAAAAACATGCCGAGATACTTTTTGTGCCAGCTGTACGTTGACGAATAACGAGATACTTTTTGTGGCAACTTTTTGTTGACGAATAACCAAATTTAATGATTAGTTACGATTTACACCAATACGGTCTTCTTTTGTGTGTGTCTGTTTTAGGGCCCTTGAGAAGACGACAAATAAGACGCCGTGGCACCTTCGGTAAGTTATCATAAATGAAAAGAAACATTTCAATTTCAATTATTCAATATATCCATCTAGTGCTAGATGTAGTACAATGATAACAAAATGTATAATCCAGGGGTGTCCAACCTTTTTGGCGCAGGGGCCGCAATGGTTGAATCCACAACTATTGCGGGCCGCAAACAAGTAAATCTGTGCTCTCAAGTTTGGTTTATGACTTGGCTACAAACTTCTGGAAGTAGGACCCTTCTTTACCAATACTTGCTGAAAAAGGTACCCATAGCAATACTAGAGATTGGGAGATTTTTTGAGGCAATTTGACTAATGTTTCCCACAATTTTGTAGACATTTTTGTTTCAGATTGATGAAATGGACTAATTTCCAACAATGTTTAAAAAAGGTTCAGTTCAGATGGAGGAAATTGAACTAGTTCACATGACATCTTTTTTCAATCTATTATTTAATATATTTATGTATTTTATTGTCTTAATTTTTCTGGGAAGTACCTCGCGGGCCGCATGATAGCTCTTAGCCCCCGGGGCCGCATGGCCGCGGGCCACATGTTGGACACATAATCCGATATGTACCATCAATAACAACTCCGTAGAGCGTATATGAACAGTGGTCCCTTAATGAACTAAAAGCAATAATAGCAACCATTTTTTGAAAGCGCCCCCAATTTTTCAAATTTGTTTAGATTTTTACACGGTTACATTGGTCACTGGTTATAAACTATACCTGTGAAGGTTCAAAGCTCGAAAATGTCTATATGTCGCAACGAAGGGATTTTGTAATCAGAATATTAATATCGAGATCTCCAATAATAATTCAACGGCTGCTGGAAACGGCTTCCAATATGATATAGTCGGAAATAGCGCCATGTACGTGTCACGCTCATCCATTAGTTGTTTTAATATGGTTCAGGAAGTCAAGTTAGAGCATTTATCTTGAGGTGGCACTATTTCATCATGACGGACTTAAGTTTAACATCTCTATCTCTGCCGTAAGTACATCCAGGATCCCAATTCAAATTATACCCACCAAATCGGCTTATTTATGATACATACTACGCATTTTTGAGCATTCTCGTTCGCCGGTGTAGTTTCCTAGACAATTACCACCATAACCTGCAAAATATCAAATTTTGAAATTGGGGGCGGTCTTCAAAAAATGTGCTTTGCTTTAAAGATAGATATGTTTACAAATAATAATAATAAAAGACATTTATCTAGCGATTAATGCATAGGCATAGGCCTCAAAGCGCTTTACATCAAACCTAACAACTTAATACAACTATTTAAAAACCTCTTAAAATACTAAATAGTAAACACATTGTAATAAAATAACCATTTATAACATACATAACACTGGTATTAATACAGTAAAAGCAAATACAATTTTATAGACAAACCATTTTTATATACTCATTAGAATAAAAAACACATAAATTATGAAAACAGAAAGTTTTCAGTAATGACTTAAGATAGAGACGGACGCGGCGGATCTAATGTGCTCCGGTAATTTGTTCCATAATTTGGGAGCTGCGGTGACAAACGCTCGATCACCATAGATTTGAGTACGGGGTTTTATGGGTAACAAACCAAGAAGCTGTGTCTGTGAAGATGAGCGAAGATTTCGACCCGGTTGTAAGGAGTATGAGTGATGTGGACAAGATTGTGGAAGAGCCGTTATATGTAAGCAGAACACTTTTGTCAACTTAGCGCGCTTTGATGGACTGGAAGCCAAATGTAAGAATTGATAACAGGTTATTTGATCGTGGCGAGAGGTGCGAGAAACAAGATGAGCAGCGGAATTCTGAATACGTGCAACCGCGTTATGTCAGATTTAGGTAGACCGCAGAGGATGGAATTGCACGAATCCAACCGCGAAGTGACAAAAGCGTGGACAAGAGTTGCTGTAGTGTTCTCATTGCAAGATGGCCTAATTTTGACAATGGAGTCGCAATGCAACAGATGCGGCTTTGCAGACATTTGTAATGTGATTATCCATTAATATTGGAATCAACTAACATACTGCATATTGAAATTATAATTAACAAAAATATCCATAATAATATTTAAGAAGGTAAGTTGGTGGGAAGAAAAATTGCAAAACTATAGATGTAACAAAGTTGTAAAACCACCAAATATCCAACCTACAGGCACAGGCAGGCCACATTTTTTGAATTAAGTGGCGGGCATCTGCATGATTTAAAGAGGACTCAAGTATGGCACCTGAACAAACATGATCAGACTAGGGGAAATACATCTTATAATCGTCATCAATTTATACCTCTGTAAATATTGTACTTGTTCAAGTATCATTATTTTAGGAATTGCTCAACTCCAATGCAGGTACTTTTAGTTGCGTAAAAGCCAGTGACGTAGCCAGTGTGGGGCAGAGTGGGGGGGGGCACAGCGCCCCTCTGAAATTCCGGGGGAAATCGGAAATAAAACTTGATATTCATGTTAACTCAGCCTTTTCCGGATTCTTTTGCCCTGCGACCGTGATATTTGTTCTTGTGATCGGGAAATTTTACCGAGCAAATTGGCCCCTCGGAATCACCGGGCTCGCTAACGCGCCTGGTAAAGCTTTAATAGCTTGTCTGCAATCAAATGTTCTAAATCCTGCTTTGCGGCCACTTTCCTTTTAGCTTTAATTAAAAAATACTTTTTTGCCAAGACCCAAGCAACCCAACAAACTGGTCTGTTGCGTCGTATTTCGATAATTTGGAAAACTTTCTTTAAAAAATAAAAGTTTTTAATATTGACATTTTTGAGTTTCAACATTCGGATAATTGTTTATAAGGGGCCGCTTCAAATTCAATAATCTTATATGTATGCGTTATTCCGTTAATGCATTTACGGTATTTAAGTTGTACAAAAATGACATCCATGCGTCCGCGTATTTTTATCCCGAGCGGGATAAAAATACGCGGACGCATCGGATGCAGAGTTGTTGATTTGTGATGAACCACTTTGTAACATGTTTGAATCCCTTTCAACAACGAAAATCTTCTTGAAAACTTATTAATATCGTACATAGAGGAACATAATTATTCTTACTATAATACTAAAATGTTCCTAGTTGACGAAAATCATTCCTCGTTAAAATATTTTAGCAAAATCTAAAGCAAAGCGATAGCTTTACAGTTTGCACCTGGTGTCCTAGCGCGTACTTGGAGTTCTAAACGTGATGAACAGTGCGTCGACTTAAGCGTACCGCGTAAACGCACTTCCGTGAACACTGCGCCGGGCGTAACGCGCTAATTTGCATATCAACTGTGGGTTGATAACGAATCAACAACGGTACGCTCCTGTACAAGGAGATACGGTGAGTTGTTGAATAAATAATCATTTATAAGCATATAATCCAAGTTTTCATAATGATTGAATTCTTTTTCTCAAATTAGACAAATTATGCTTCCAAAAATCAGCCTCTAGACATCAAGAAATGAACGGAAGATGATTACAGCAGAGTGACCAAACGCTAAATCTTTTGTGCTTTAGATGTGTAATGTAAATTATTGGTCCAATGTAGTATATAGACCAGTTAACAGCAATGTTTGTAAACATGTTAGGGCCTGGTATCTTGAAATAGGTCGGCCTGACTGTTACACACTGGGCAATTGTATCTGTAAGAGTTTCAATACCATGGGCCATAACGATTCGCAGGCATGGATTCGCAGGCAACAAAAGAAGTGACGTAGGATGTTAACTGGTCTATATTGTGTAGTCCCGACGAATAAGTCCCATGGCAAGACATAACTTTGCCAGATGCAAAAGACAACTTAGGCAGTGTCCATTGGGGACGCCATGCACCTGATATTCTCATAAGCTCTTGATATCCGTTAGATGAAATTTCCAAAAAGGATTTGAGCAACTCTCATTCTGCGATTTCTTTCATTCTAATACGTCATATAGATATTGTATTGCTGCTGGTGCCTGTTTCTTCCACTTATTTCGATAGGCATTTACCACTTTTTAACGCTGTTCCCATGTTTTGTTGTTAATATTTTGTACTTTGTTTGTTTGTTATTTTAACTTTCTTCCTTTTATTATATTTTTTGACAGATGTGAAAGATAAACGAGAAACAACTTTGGAAAAAAATCGCTAATATGGAGACGATGATGAAATTGGAAGATGCTCTAGAAGATAGAGAAAAGAGGGAGAACCCTGCACTCAAGACTAAAAACGAAAACTTTAATTAGAAAAAGGTAAACCCCCTCGAACACTTTCTTCATGTTTGGTGTCAATAAACACTAGGGAAAAGTTTAATTTTTATGGCCATAGTGGAATGTGCAATTGTATTGTTAAAGGATCGATCAAACAATATTAACTCATGGCGCAACTAAGCCTCTCTCCATACAGGAATACGTTTCCACTATTGAAATAAGCAGACCGTGTTTTATGGAATTGTGTGAACGTCTGACGTGGCACCAAGCAATATGTTTTGATAATTATACCTTCATAATACTTTCATTTTAATTTTTCTTTCGTTTGGTTCCAAACTTCCTCCCCAATGGTAATAAGAGATAAACAAAAGTCGAGGCCGATCAATGGCAGGTACGGGGGGCGGAAAAACTCACTGCGACAACGACACCCACCGTTGAAAAAATACTCCGCAACCCAAACATTTCCAATTCTTGTCCGCACCCTGTGCAGTTGAGTAATTTCAGAGCCGGTGTGGCAGGAAATTTAATTTCAATATCACTGTTTTTCAAATTGCTTACCACAACGAAAACTTTTTACACTCTAAATTTTACAACGGCTAATGTAGGTTTGTACAACTAATTGACCCATTTAGAAAGGCAATAGCTCGCCCTCTTTCAAAGTTTTTTATGCGCGGCATTTTTAAACCTAACCATACAGCACATGCAATATGCAAAACCCAACACAGATAACACGATGACATAAGTTTTGCTTTTTAATCCCAAAGAATTCCACAGTAAAAGAGATTATGTAAATCTCTACGCGCAGCACTTTTCTTTTCAATGTTATTATGTAACAACACACGGACAGAGCAACAGCAGTAGTATTCACCTGCTCAAGAAATTGTGAATGAAATGTTTAACCGTACACACTTGGAAATCAAACTTCTACGTTTCAGGAAAAATAGTGCAACTTTTTTTCTTGCATGAAATTTTAAAAATGGACGATTTCATGGTAAAAACGATGTCTATCGGGCAAAAGTAAATTGTCATTTTGTGCGTAAGAAATTTGCGCATCCATCAGTTTTTGAATAATAAAAATAAGTTAAATACTTTTCGAGTTACGTCAAAAAGTATCAGAGGGGGACTTTCTTTTTTTGCTGAGTGTACAAGCACATGCAAGGAATACAGTTTATATGTATCTGTATATTAAGAACTGAAAATACGTGCCTTCATCTTTGACCCAAATGGCACCAAGGATCATTTTATAAAACATATATGACTTATTCGTAGATTCCATAAACAGATTTATTCAATGTCATTTTGGCTACATAGTATCGGTAGTGTTCAACAACTGGTTCAATCATTTGTACACAACTACATTATCCGTTCCAAAATTTAGAGTGTACATTGAAAACCAAATTGAATTTAAGTATTTTGAAATGTTGTTGACCAAGCAGATGGATGGCCCGTAGAGCAAGCTCAGAAACTCCGCCGCGAGCAAGCGCAGAAGATCCGCCAGCGAAACGAGCGCAGAAGCTCTGCCAGCGAAGCGGTGGGTTATTATGAGTTGCTGTAAGACAACACCCTCTCATCGGAAGAAAAACTATTAACATTGAAAACAAAATTGAGTATTTTTAAATTTTGACCAAGCAGATGCTTCGCCAGTAGAGCGAGAGCAGAAACTCCGCTAGCGGAGCGAGCGCAGAAGTTTTGCCAGCAGAGTGAGCGCAGACGATTTGCCAGCAGAGTGAGCGCAGAAGCTCCCCAAGCGCCCGAACGCAGAAATTGTTACCGTACTATATAGTGACGGGTGTTTTCTGCGCTCGACGCAGCATAGCTCCACAGAACGGAGTTTCTGCGCTCCCGAGCTGAAGCACCGGTAGTGGATCACGTACAATACATGTTTACAAACGTACGCACTTAAAACATTATGGACATTTTGGGATACGGATTTTCAACGGCCGAAAATCCGATTTTATCGTTGCGCGGAATTGTGGAAAAATCACGTTTTATATAACGCGGATTCCTCCCGGACTCTATACAAGTGCGCTCATATTAGTAGTAGTATTAAATCCAAAGTTTTTAAATCTGGTTTTGTCCCCGTGAACTGAGGGATGGCCGGATTCAAACACTCGCAGCAACCGCCTTACGCCCCCCTTCCCCTTCAACCGATTCAATGCATCCTCCATCCCAACCCACCCTCCTATCTCCTCCTCCACATTGCTTCTTCTCTCCAAGTCTCCTTTGGGACGTCCTCGGTGATCCTTCTCAAACCGGCCCCCTCAAACTCAAAAGCCCTTCTTAACATGCTCATCATCCCTTCTCAACAGTTGCCCATACCAACGTACAATATTCCGCCTCGACAAACGTCCTTGCTTCTTCCAACCCAACATCTGCATTGGGTCCTCATTCTTCCTATCCCTCAACTTCACACCACACACCAATCTCACATCATGCCTCTCTCTGTCCTCCTCAAATCCCATCTCATTTTTCGCTCAGACACCAAGGTCTCACTCCCATACAGCACAGATCTCACACAGCTTTATACACCATACCTTTCAATCTTTTTCCCTTGCAACAATCCTCCACATTCCCTAAACTTCATCAACCCACCCATACCTACTCTAGCTTCATAGCCACCTCGCATCCTCTAACCCTGTCCCAGGTACGTGAACTCCTTTACCGATTGCACCTCATCACACAACTTTCTCCTTTTCCCCCCATCCCTCCAGCACCCCTCGCATCTCCCACACATAAAATCTCAGATTGCCAAATTTGGGATCACTCTCTTCGTCTTTGTGCATCTCCCGTGGATCCATTTCCCACATTTCTCACATCACACCACACTGATTTGCTTTTACCCTCTTCCACCCCGCCACATTGGTCTACCATATTCACTACGATCCTCCCTCTTCAACAACCCGTCACCAACACTTTTACTTCCCCAAGGTTTACCTTCAACCCTTACTCTCCAAGCCTTCTTTCATTTCCAAAACTTCTCCCTCAATTCCCTCCATTTGTCTCGCTCAATTACCACCAAGTCATCAGCTACAACATCTCACTCATCAAACAACCCTCTTCTCCGTAGCTACGTCATCACATTGCAAAATCAACGGTGAAAGTACAGAACCTGATGCACACCCACCTTCACCTCAAACTCCTCATACAATCAATCCCACTCTAACCTCTTGTCTTTGCTCATCTCATACAAACTCATCACTGCTCTAATCATTGCTTCTGGCCAGTATGCCTCTCTTCCTCATTACCCTCTCCATCACTTTCCTCGTACTCTATCCAATACCTCCTCCAAGTCTACAACCACATACATGTATATACAACTGCTCCCCTTTAGCTCGATTATCCTTTGGCAACTTCCGTAAAATATACACTGCGTCTATCGTTTTCCTCGCTGGCATAACTAATTGCTGTCACCATTGCATCTCACCCACTTCCACTATCCTCCGAATCATGTTCTCTAAACCCTCTCCACATTTTCATTGCATGCTCCAACACCTTCACACCCCTATAGGCGGCGGCCACAACCATTGCAATCCCCATTTCCCTTTAAAAAAAAATGAACTACCAACACTCACTGCCCCCCCCCTTCATCTGGCGTCCTTTTCCTCCATCTTCTCTCTGACCAACTCATCGCACACCAAGCCCTATTGTCCCACTTCCACTTCTGATTTCCACTATTTTCTTCAATTCCGATTTCTCCCTCCATATTCTCTTTCCAGACTCTAACCTCTAAAATTTCTTACTGAAATTCATATCGTTCCATCACTTCCCCTCATACATCTTCCCTTCGACATCTCTTCCCTCCGTCGCATTGCTTCACATCTTATACAACCTTGTTTGATTCCTCTCTCAAACGCTCAGCCCCTTCTCAGCCTTCTTCCTTCATAGCCCTCGCCCCCACTTTCTTTGCTTTGCTCGCTTTTTTCAACCTCTTTATACCTCGCTTTATTCTCACCTCTCACCCTTACCATTTACCCTCATATCCTTATATGCATCTTCTTCTCACTATCGCCTCCTTCACACCTCTGTGCATTCCACCACCCCGTAACTCTCCCTACCACTCTACCTTTCTTTCCCACAAACTTCATCACACGCCTGTAACACCCCTTCTTTAAATAAATTCAGTCCCCCCACAAGCTCCCAACGCCTCGTCCGTCTCAAAATTCTCTGTCTTGTCTCTTCTTCTTTCAGCTTTCAATACTTTCCTCCTCTCATGCACTACCCTTCCCACCTTCCTCGCCAGCTTTTTCACCTTTCTCTTATCCCCAAATCGCAACCACCAACCTGTGTTTGCCCTTAACTACAAGCCACAACTGGGTCAATGGTACGTATAAGAAGACGTTTTAATGACCCCAAACTTACCTCTGCTTACAAATTTCAAATATTTAGATCATTTTAGCACCCTACATGTCTCAAGCTTAATTTGATACCAAACTTGATATGATATTGAAGTAATGATTTTAATATAAAAAAAAACCGGGTTAAAAAAAAAAAGGGGCTTGGCCTATTTGGAAAAAGACGTAATTATTGTGGTCAAATTATATTGAACACCCCTTCTATCTGAAGTGCTTTTTACCACATACCCCAAGGAAAGGTTTGTTGCCAATTTTCATGCTTTTGTACAGAGTGCAACGATCTTGGTGAAACTTGTGACTTATCTACTTCGCTAAAATACAACCTGGCACAAAAAAGTATCTTCTCGCATGTTGCTTGATCATTATTGTGTCAAAGAGTTAGACCATTTTGAAGGTTTTCGAAATATACATTTTGGTGCCTAGGTCTTGCTCTTTCCTTTAACATCTCTTTGTAAAAAAGCGTGTCGAAATGGCCGAGATATAACGCCCGAAAGCGCAAACCCCAAAACCAAAAGTTGTGCAGTTTTTTGGATTTTTCAATGGCTGGAGTGTAGCATGGGACACGAACCGTGTACCATAACCACAATCAATATTGCAAGTAGGCTTTCTCGCTCTTCCGTCGGAAAACTTCTTTGTAAAATCAATACACACGTATTATGGCGTTGTACCTAGACTGTCCCCCCATCTTATGCTCTGTCTCTGGGTTTTTGAGTGCACTTGGTTAAGGTAAGGTTAAAGTCCAAAATTTTAAGACTTCAGCTTGCCACCCATGGACATGCCGGTCCTAATCTGCGCCCTCTATACCAGCCAACTAGTCCATAGAACGCGAATTACACAGTGCTCCTGGAATTACACAATAGGGTAGTAAAGCTCGCAGAGAGCTGTCCAATCTGCAGGTAACCTGTCTCCATCATTATCGTTGCAGTAACGTGCCCGCATTTACCTTGCGCACATCTCGATTAATTTTGAATGCTAGTCTGGGGACCAAAGCTACTAACCAACAGGTGGTGTCAATGGCAGGCGACTTATAGGTCTCGTCTATCGATTCGCGACCGCAGCTAATGGATTAGCTTCTTAGTTTTGGGCAATGTTTAATTATGCTTAGTGTTTCACTTTCGTGCTTTGTGATATCAGAATTTGTGCACATACTTGTTTCTAAAGAGCTTTCAGAGCTCCTCTCCTATACCATCAGGCCATATTACCCCCCCCCCCCCCCGGGGGGGAAAGGAAGGGCACTTTCCCCTTGAAGCGACCGCGTATGTAAGGATGTCAGTTGTCCCTTTCAGCATCGTTGTCACCTACCAACACCCCACTTTCACACAAAGACCCCCATAATTTATGAAAGCTTAATACACTGTCACCCTTTTTGGGGAAATTTCTCACCCAAGAAACCTCTATTTTTTATGAAATTGGAAATATCTCACCCAAAGACCCCATTTTTTTTAGTCCGAAACGTCGCTATCCGAACGGTCGCTAGTCCGAACGTCGCGTTTTTTTTTTTTTTTAGTCCGAATATGGAAATAACGTCACTGGTCCGACACGTCGGCAGTCCGAATCTTAAAACACTTCGCTAGTCCGAATTATATTCAGAATAGTGACGGGTTTTTTTCATTTCGGACTAGCGCACAGTGTTGAAATTGTAGTTACATTGCGCTAGTCCGAAAGTAAAAAACTCGCGCTAATCCGAAAGTGAAAAACACGTCGCAGTTCCGAATGAGAATTCGGACTAGTGACGTGTTTTTCGCTCTTTCGTGACTAGCGCAGTGTTAAGATGTGTAGTGACACTGCGCTATCGAAAGGTAAAAACACGTCGCTAGTCCGAAAGTGAAAAACACGTCGCTAGTCCGAAA
>JAMKCH010013072.1:0-26655 GCA_023653785.1 Ophioderma brevispina
AAACTCTCGGGAAACAACCAAAACGGGATTTTAAAAATGGCTTTTTTACAGACTGCGCAAGCGCAGTTTTAGCCTACTTCTGAGGTTATTTCTGTACTGGAACTCGGCGCCACTTGGTATAAAGGTTCACACCAACCTAGTCGTTTTTGCAGTCGTTTTAAATAGATGATTAATAAATCTAAAAATGATTGCAATTGAAGTTTGAAGAATACCGTCTGGAAATAAAGTCCTATGATTACATTCAGTTTTGGAATATATCACACTCCCCCCCGGTTTCCACCACACGAAGGGACCGGGTACATGTATACACTGAAGAGCTCTGAAGCCTGTATGTACACGAAAAGTCTCCCGGGCAGATGTAAACAAAAGCAATATGTGTACAAAACATGCATGTAGGAGTCATAGATCAAATTACTTGACTACAAAAAATGTACAGACAGCGGAGGAGATGGTTTTTTTTGATGTTTAATTTTATACATATATCTCCCTATACACGATTTTATTCATGCTCTCACTGGACGTTTATCTACGACGCGACTGTCACCTGCTGCCGTAGTGGGCCGGTATCGCGGTACATACAACCCGACCCCGGCATACCCACATGCCTGTTCCAAACTGGTAGTTACTGGTAGCGGTAGTTATAGGTTTATGTCTATACGTCTTGTTAGTATGATATTGGGTGCAACGGTGTTTCATATTGGTGTTTACACTTTCAGTGTTCGAAGCTTCGTGAAGCTTTTTCGTGTGAAGTTTTGTGAGTGGTACACAGTGCCACTGTGGTAACACTGCACTGTGCCATTGGTAGGCCTATAGTACTAATATAATCAGGAAGACTTGCCGCGCCGCATTTAACATACCCCAAAAAAGTAGAAAACACACGTATTATGTAGTTAATTAACAATTATCATCATGATCATGTCCTAGAGGGTTTAACAATTTTCATGATTTCCGCTGTTGTGTATAGGTTTATACACTGCTAGTTATCATGTTAATGGCGATAGACCCCGCGCTTTAATGATCATACGTACATGCGAGACTGGCTTGAGAGACATCTTCCAGTTAGAAATCGTAAAATGAATAATACAAATTTTAACGTAAAATTTCAAAAATGGCAAAACGGCTATCGGTTCAAATATATACGAAAAGTATTCTTCTAACAGGATGAATCGCTATACACACGTTTTGATTCAGCTGGTGCCTTTGTTTTGAACAATTCACAGTCGAGAGGGGATTGACCAATCAACGTACCGCAATTTTTGTACCTTTCAGTTTTAACTAAAAGGCCATTTGGCTTTCGTAGAGTCCCGAACGGGACGCGCCTTCAATCCCGCTCGGTTCTTTTTGCGAACTGTTAAAACTGAACGCACCATTGACCTAAGGTTCATAGTGATTGACCGCGTTTCATTGTTAAGAATATAAACCGGACCCACGGGAAGACTGCACTCTACATTTTGCAACGGTAATGTAGTTGTGTACACAGTAATTGAAACATTTGTTTGAAACTCTACTGATACTATATGCCAAAATACTTATAACTTTTGCAAAATCTGTTTCTGTCAACTGCGACTAAGTCTATATGTTTTATAAAATGACCCTTGGGGCCATTTGCTCAAAGCGGAGGCCATACTTTTCAGTTCTTATTATACATATACATAAATTAAAAAAACCCACTTGTGTATGCCTTGCATGCGCTTGTATTTTCGGACAACTATATATATATGTATTAATGACACTAACACGTAGTTGTCCCCAAAAATACAAACATCTCTATTTGTAAAAGAGGAGCTGCTTAACACTTTACATGTCATTTTCCCAAATTGAATTAACACTTAACCTTTTATATATATGTAATGTAGCAGTGGGTTTTTTGTAAAACAGGTCTATTAAATGTTCTTTTGGCTTCAGAGTAGCATTAGAGTAAAACAAATGGTCTTTTCCATTCCTGCTTCTGCCTTGAATGTTGGAAACTGAAAATAACGCATTATTTAGAGTCTTTTTTCCAGCCTCTCATAAATGTCTCCACAACCGGAGAGTGTCGAGCTTTGGATGTTTGAGGCGGCGATTTGCTTTCTAGTCCCAGGAGAGAACACTATAGCCACAACCTCATGTACAGGATTATAAAATTGGCACCATCGATTTTTCACTCTTTGTTTTTTATCATTTGTGAGTGAGGCCCTCTGTTGTTAAAGCAAGTTAGAGGCCCCTGATTGCTTGAATGTACAACTCAGCAAGCCCCGCCCCCTGTGTATTTCTATGGAACTTTCCGAGTCGTTACTAAAAAGAGATTTTTTCTAAAACAAACCATCACGATCAATAAATTTGGTATACCATATTTCACAGATTTATCTCTATTCATTGGTATCAACTTTACCATGAGTGACAGCTCAGAGCTAGATCAAAAAGTGACAGAAGTTGGCAGTGGCTGTAAAAAAGGTAATGTATCATAATTACTTCTAATATTTTAACTTCCAAATTAATTTGTATTTCATTAAACTAAACCACAGAATAAATATGATTATTATGATGAGTTGATACCAAAATCAGCTGAAAGCCATATTAGCACATTTTTTGAGAGGGCGGCCCCCAATTTTCAAAAAAATGTGGAGATTTTCACCGGTTGCATTGTAAAGGTGTAAACTATACCTGGAGTGGTTAACTCGGAAAATGTCTATGTGCCACAAAAGATAGGAATTTGTCTAGATAATATTATAGGGGATCCCAGATAATAATTCAACGGCTGCTGAAACGGCTCCAATGTGAAATAGCCGGGAAATAGTGATTAACATATTCGCTAATCCATAGTTGTTTTAGTGGTCAGGAAAGTCAAGTTTGCGGTTATTTTCTCGAGGGGGCACTATTCATCATGGACGGACATTAAACGTAGCTTTCCAGCCTGCAGTTTAAGTACATCTGGATCCCATTCTAATTACAAATCGCTTATTTGTGATAAAGACGCATTTTTTTTTGCATTCTCGTTCGCAGGTATAGTTCCTAGACAATTACCAACGAAAATGTGCAAAATATCAAATTTTGAAATTGGGGGCGCTCTTAAAAAAAAAAATATTTAACACACTAGAAATCGAGAAAAAAACTACATTATGAACTTCTCCATTCTGAAATTTTGCTTCGGTGCATGTACTCCTGTACAAACCTATGCAGACTTGCAACAAGTGGCGTTTTCAATAAGTGACGAACATTATACAACATCGCTTTTCGCTTCTGCAGCAGGGGTCAGGTAACACGACTGATCCTCTTTACCAATGGATTTGCCCTCACAACAGTATTGGTACACGATCTTGGTCCCCGAACATCATAATGGCATTCCAGAGACACCTGTTTTAACCATGAGTTGTTCCCGATGCACGTTTTTAGATACATCCATTCCATAACGCGCAAATACATGAACTCACTGAATTGGCTGATTCTGTAGTCCGTATGGCGCTTATCCACATTTCAATGGGACAAATTTTGTATAAATGACCGGCCTCTTACCACCTGCTTGGGCCTTTTTGGATGACCATATGGTCTAGTGCCTTAATTACGAAGTCTCAGGTTTCCAATCCATGTATATAGATCAGTGGGCAATGAGGGTCGAGTCTTGGCTCTCGTGGGCTTTGCTATAGCCACCGAACCTTGGACAAACTTTCTAGCTGCTTGTCTGGCTGCAAATACTCGAAAGGGGCGTAGGGCATATTTTGACTTTGAAATTCGAATTTGGGCCATGACAATAAGATATTAACGAGGTGTAGATATGTCAAAGATTAAGAACAACAACATATCTCTTTTGCTTTTAGTTCGGAAAAACCAAAATGGTTGGTTTTTGATAATCCGGAGAGATCATCCCAGAATCAGTATTGGTCTATAAAGAAATCGATAAATGCTTGACGTCACAGGTACAACCTTTATCCAATGGTATTAAATGAGATATTGGCAATTGGCATACAGAATGAGGCTGAAATTTAAAACAAAAGATAAATCTGGTTTTGACATCTGTGGAAAGAACGATATACAAATAATTTTGTTTGAACAAAAGACAAATCACCCGACAGAAACGGTAGGCCCTTTAAGGTCCCAGAAATGAATGATAACCTACTTCAAATCTTTGGCACCTTCTAATTGCATTGCAATAGAATAGGGCCAGAAAAGAACCACTACAATGAACATCAATTTGTGAATGCCATCAGTCAGTTTCCTTATATTCACACACCAGTCACCTGGAATTTTTCTATTACTCTCTCTGAGAATCAATGTTACTACAAATGATGTCATCACATGGGCGGATCCAGGTTTGAAAAACGTCAAATACCGGGGGGCTGAAAGGCTACCCTGTCCAAAATGGGCTGATTTTGCAAGCTTTTTGCAGAATTAGACCGGGAGGCGCGCGCCCCCTCCGCCCCCTCCCCTGGATCCGCGCCTGATCACCACCCAAGTTTTGAATGCTTTCTGGTCCTTGTAGACTTGACACAAAGCCCCAGTCAATTCATTTGCATTTCCTGGGACCTTTAAAGAGACACGAAGTGATTTTCTGAGGATGCAACTTTCTCTAAAGTTGCTCTATTGGTTGTAAAACACCTATTGAGACGTTTCGAGGATGACAACAACTGTAAAATTTCCGTAAAATTAAGAAAAAGATTTTCCGTATAATTTACGGAAAAATCTTTTTTAGAAACAATAAAAATAACAAACAAAACAAAAAATAGCCAAAAATGTTCATTTCCGGAATATTTTCAAAGTTTCTGGCAGCAATATTTCCGGATTTTTTTTTTTTGGTTCCGTAATTTTAAATTTACGGAAAAATTCTGTTACAATACATTTTTATTTCCATATATAGAAAATTTCTGGTAAAATACTGTCCAAAGTTCCGTTAACTTAATTGACAGAATTTCTGTAAATTTTACCTAAAAAATGACCTGGAAATACTGCTGCCAGAAATTTTCGTAAATTGTTACGGACATTTTTTAACAGTGTCGACAAGTAGAAAATGTAACCAAAAAAAAAAAAACACACAAAAACAAACAAAAAAAAACAAAAAAAAACAAAAAACAAAAACAAAACAACGAAGTTTAGGTCTTGACTCGTCCATCGGCTAAAAGTGAAGCATGCTTAGATTTTTCGTCTGTCACACAGGAAAACACTAATTCATTTTTTTTTACATAAAAACGATGTTTTTTTTGGAAGCGCAGTTTTCTGGAAATAGCTTCAAGATAGATATTTTACACCTGTACTGAAAATACTACATGAAATTGTACGCGAACACGCGTGAAGTACTGAGATGACACATAAATAGTTCCGAAGTAACCGGCAAACAGAGTGTGATGTTCCCTTAACACGCGAGATAAAACGGCTTATACGCAAAAAACATTGTGTGTATATCCTAAAGAAACACAAACCGATGTCTTGTGGGAAAAATAAAAAAGATTAGAAAAAGGCAAAGCACGACAACAAAGTCAAATGAGTACTTAATGGTCCTTGTTGACGAATCGCCCAAAACTGGAAACAAATAACTGTTGGCAAAAGTTTTGTCCTCATGTCAGTCCGATCAGGCGTGATAATTGTGGTGTTGCAACCCTAAATGTAAGGGGGAGAAAGAATCTAGCAGCAAATGCAAAGCAGAGGCGCTGAGTCTTCAGTATTCAAGTGGTCGTACATCAAAGAAAATCTTGAAGATATACCTGACATGGATGCGTCCTTTCCCAACACATATAGAAGACTCATACCCATAAGAAACAAAGTGATGTGTGTAAAGTGCGGTCTTGTGAGACATATGACCAAACACAAAATTAAAGCTTCTGGTCACTGACATGGGATGGAGCAAAGAAAGGGGCAGGGGCCGGTGGCTAGCAAACAACTATACTCTTGAAAGATATAGCTCAACCACGAACGGCAGCCACCTGCACATCATGCAGGATCGCTCATTCCCTTTGGACTATGAGGCAGCAAGCACCATAAATACAGGTGGACATCCCCTGTGACTGGCTCAACGCTATCCAGGGTACCATTAAAAAAAACTTGACCCTGATTGTGTCCGCATTTTGAATTTGAATACATTTTTATTCCTAACATATGTGGTATTCATCTGAAACCTATTTTTTATCTTTAATTTGCTGCAAAAATCATTCTCATCGGGTAGGTATAGAACCGAGCTACATCGTTTGAATTTTATTCGGCATCAATACATCCCGATTTTCTTCTTGACACTGATTGCTTCGCTGAACGCCATTCATTTTAATGTGAATCCGTGGTCAGATCGCAAAACGACTACTTTGATCAACTCCTGTAGCTCGTCTCTAGCTAACCGATGTGAGGAATTTTGCAGCAATTAAAGATAATGACAGGCTTTCAGTTAACCACTATGTTAGATATATGTTACTTAAAAAATGCAAATGCGACACATCCTGGGTCGATTATTTTTTGACTCACCCTGTCTTACAGATCTGAAAAAGTACAACCGAAAAACACCCGGCAAATATAGGCCATGTCCCTAACTCAGTCACATGCAAATCTTATGGAACATTATCTTTGTCTATATGTCTCATCTTGAAAAACCAATATTTCTCCCACTTCACACGGAGTTAGATCAAACCGCAGTTGTGAATCTCACTCATAATTCCATTGAAGACCTAGCTCGAACCGGATAATGGAATGCAAGCAGACCTCCAAATTTTAGAAGGCGTTTGACACCGTCCCACATGAACGACTACTGAGAGTTAGAGTTTACGAATAAAGGGATCCCGCTGACGGGATCAGAAATGGTAACAAACAGAACGCAGGAAAGCGTCGTGGATGGGGAGTCCGCCGAGCCGCACCAGTTCTATCAGGTGTCCCACAGGGAACCGTTCTAGGCTTGATATTGTTCTTGATATACATAAATGGACATTGCCAAATAATATTGCATAGCTCTACCATATTCGTCTTTTTGCAGATGACTGCCTGCTCACAGAGTGATCAAAAACACACCAAGCGACACTGATCAACTGCAAACCGGACCTCACATCTCTTACACCTGGTCCAAACAAATGGCAAGCGTTTTAATGCAGCAAATGTAAAACCCTAAGAATAACCACCAAGCGTCAACCAATAATCAATTCTTATACCATGGGCAATGGATATCTTGAAAGTGGTTCGCATCACCCTTACTTGGGAATTGAATCACTCATTAATTAAGTGGTCACTAATATGAAGAAATAATTTTACAAAGGCAAATAGGGCATGGTTTATAGTAGAAATTTGTGGAATCTGTAAATATCAATAGCAAATGTACACAGCCCTTGTTCGCCCAAACCGATAGAAGAGGGAGTTCTCCTGTCCACCCCTCCCCGTTCCCTCTAGACCACCCTCTTATTATCGGCCCCATATGTGTGGGACCCACATATTGCATCTGATATCCACAAGTTGGAAATGGTCAACGCAGAAGAGGCAGGTTTGTTGTTAACAAATTACCAACAATTGCAGGTACGTAACTAAGATTTTACACGATCTTTGAATGGCCAACCTGGAAACAAGACGTAAGAACATACGTGTCACAACATGTACAAACTACCAAAATAATGCCATATCCATCCCAATACCTGATTATGTTCAGAGACAACGGTTCCACCACAACTAGGCAATATCATCCCTTGAAATTTCGTCAATGAAGACACGCAGCAACGTATACAAAAAAACAGCTTCTTTCCCCGTACAATACTGGATTGGATGCTTGCCAAACTCATGAATTGAATCAAGTAATATCGAGGGTTTTAAATCTGCAATTGCTAATTAGGTAATATGTATTCCCGGTCATTTTGGTTGGGACCATGTTTTGCTATTCATAAGTGCCAATTTTCTGTCTCTCAGTTGGATTCGCTTTTATCGGACCTTTACTGAGTAATTATTAGATTTAGATCTCTTTAAAATAAAATCCCCATTGCTACTAGTGTTAATGGAATATTAAAAAGGGGCATCGCGTTGAAAACACGGGGAAAGGGGGAAAATAATGTGCATATAATGTCTAGAAAGCGAATGAGGCACGTATGCCTGCCAGATATTCATGAGCGAAGTTTTATTTGTCACTGAGATTACTAGATGGCATTCAGAATTTAGCCGAGGCAAAACATGGCCCACACGGGGACCGAGTTACATAAGATAACTGTGCGGTGGGGGGGGGTGACAGATCGACATGGAGTGTGCCATGAAGTGAGGTGACGTAAGCTTAAAGGGCATTTCGTGTCCACAACCACCCCCTTTGTCCCTGGACTTAACTAAAACTGAACGTTAGCCATTAGTAAATCCACGTGTACCTATCTTACGCACAAATATCGGTCGTATGTGTAAGAAAGGTCGCAATTGGTATTAAAGCACCGTGGCCTATGGGACCGTGGGCAAACAAAGCAATTGCTCATAACACAAAAACCGCAAGATCGGGGATCAGCTCAAATTTTTGTCATTAGCTTTTCTCAGGATATCAAGTGACCACGAATAAAAAACGGGAGGTGCTGGAATCACGAAATCGCCACCTTTAAAATTATATCTTTAAAAACTTCAGGTCAATGTAGTGAATTATGAAAGATTAAGTATGTTATCCTCAGTGTCGTTCAGACAACGGCCAATTGAAAAGGATTCTCTAACATTCTTAATTGAAAATTATGGCCCTAAAAATAAAAACAACATTCTTCCGAGTGCGCTTTGGCCGTCGGTAAGCGAACTGACAGTCCACCAAAGTATTGGTCAAAGCTTGCACATAAACATATACGGAATGAAACCGTGACGCGTAAACAACGAGGCTATGGGTATTGTGTTGAAAACATATGATGCGTGAAGTACACAATGGATAACACATAGACAGATGCTGTGGGACTCACTAGTTCGTGACACCCTGCCTCATTGTGATCACTATCTCCAAAACCTAATTAAGACCTCCTGACTTCATTGTATGGAAACTAATGAGGATCTCGTAGGGTAGCTTCTAGGAGTTCATAGGTTACAATGGCTAGGCGTGACTTCCAGAACAATACAGATAATATAAAGGAATCACGCTGTCAAAAATGTGAAATGTTCTGGTGACCGCAGTGCATATATGGTATTCTGCCGCATGCTGAATTATCTGGCCATGCTTGATTAAAAGTCTTTCAGCATAAGACTCTATTAACGGAACAATAAAGCCGTGTAGGCGTACCTCTCTCTCGCTTTCTTTGTTCTTGCAGTGCATCCCTGTCATCATTTGAACAGGCCATTTGACAGATCCTTTAGTATAAGGCGCAACATCGAGTATTAAAAACAAGAAAACCCAGCTACTTTAAAGACGCTAGTGACGTTGGAGACGGATGGCCTTTCCTGTCTGCTTTTTACACTTTATTGGTCTTGCGGCCTACTTACGCAGGAGGAATAAATCCTTAAATAACATCCAAATTTCGTTGTGAAATTAGCTGGTGTCCAGACAACATGATAGCGGAAAGTTGATTGTTTGGAAATGGTCCAAGCTTTACTACAATCTACATAGTCTTAGGATGAATTGAAGAATTAAAGGCACAAATACCGCTAAATTATCGCATAATCCTTAACTATATCTGCCAGGTCTGCAAATTTACACTTTTTAACACTGCCATTAAGTGTGACGTGTTTTTGTCAGTTTCTTTCTAGACTTTTGAAGATTAAAGGTTGTAGGAAATTTCTGTTAAGATTTTTGAGGTTGATGAAATTTCATTACTGCTTCAATAATTTGCAATTAGAATTCTCTAAGTGGTTGCATTAAGGTGGTTTTGAGTGCATCTATTGAAACGCCTATATGTAAAAACGAAAACTAAGGCTACATCCAATGATTAAATTAATTAAGTCGGCATCTTTCTTGAACGATTTATGAAATTTAATACCAGCCACAAATCGACCGTTTAAACGTGTTTTTATGATTTCATCTTAATAACTTGTGTTTACCTCATGATGTGAAGAAAATATCTTTTGACCTTCTCATTCTCAGAAGGTAATATAAATTATTTCACTTTTACCTTTAAGTTAAAAAAATGGGGGGGGGGTTAATGGTATCATTCTGGTAGTTCAAGACCATTGTGTACCTGTGCATCTGCCGGGACTTTCGATCAGGATATAATTTAAAAGTTATTGATGTGAAAACAACTGCAATCCCGACATGGTTTTAAGAAGGTGTTTATGCTATAGCAATCCTGACCAAAAATTTGATGGGTATGTTGTCATTTAATTGAGCCCTCGGTGCCCAGATCAATGTCGTTGTGAGAAGTTATACGTGGAGTTGGAATGGTCGAATGGTTTCTAGCACCGAGTCAGTTGGGGGGTGATGTTGGGAAACATGAAGTAGGAAAAACAGACGAATAAGCTGATTTGCATTTTTCAAACAGTATCCTAATGTCTCAATGATTATGTTAAGGACAATTGTTCATCGCTCTCAGCTTAATGTCAGATATAAAATCTAATTAACGCTTCCAATCAGTGTTATCCAGTGCTTATTTCTTATACTAGTGTGGTTGCATTGTCAATGAAACAGTTCCCGTAGGTTTTTATGCTAAAATTTATTTTCTTGGTGTTTTTCAATTCATAGGGACCAGACTGTCAGAAAATGATGGGGTGCAAATTTTCGGACTGCTGCCCCTTCTCAAGGGGGGGGGGGGTGTGTTACTACAGGAAATAATTTAAAATCGAGTCAATATATATTTGCCTAGGTTCCGACCTTTAGTAAAGCGCTATAGCCGCATAATGGTTCAGGTCATCCTGGGTAAAATTTTTTTTTTTTTAAAAAAAAAAAAAGGAATGCTCAGATTTTGTTGAAATGGTGATAAGTTGTTTGTATTGTCTCACAGGATCCAAATGTATTATTTTACAAGTGTGTTGACATTTGGTTGGCTAATTACATAATAATAATAACGAGATTATATAGCGCAGAAATGCAAAACAGCCTCTAAGCGCTTAAGTACAGCAACGGGCAAAATATAAATATAAAAGTGACAATAAACTTAAGTACAATAACAATATTACAGTACTACAATTTACTAAAGCTGGATCCAATAAAATCATAAAACCACCAAGCATATAAAGGACATCACCTAACATTGGCACATGTCATTAATATAAAAAAAAACCGGGAATTTAAAATAATATAAAAAAGAAAATATTAACAAAATAAGTTAAAACCAGGAAGAATATGGTAAAGTGGATGAAGAGTCACTTGGAGCTGAAATGTTGATCAAACAAATGAGTCTTGAGCTTGCTTTTGAAGCGGTTGAGAGATTGTTCCCCCCTGATATCTTCCGGAAGTTGATTCCAGAGTAATGGTGCAGTTACTGCAAAAGCACGATCACCATAGGTGACATGTTCTGGCAGGGTGTTTGTTGAGTAGGGTGAGTACTGATAAGAAGGTTACGCTTGGGTGAATCGGGAGATGAGGCACACAGGTAATCAGGAGCTTTATTGTGAAGACACTTGGGAAGGTGAGGAGAGGGTTGTGTATTGATCCGCTGGTAAAAGAGAGCCATGTTGTAGTTTGTACAGAATTGGGGTTATGTGTTCAGTGCGCTTAACACGGCAAACTAGTCTAGCAGTGACATTCTGAAGACGCTGGAGTCTCTGAATTTCCTTGTCGGGAACGGGCCTGTAGGAAGGGAGATTGCAGCTATCTATTCGTGATGTTAGAAACGCGTGCTGCACCAAGATTCTCTGTTGAGGGTGTCATCCAGGTACTTTATTGATTTACGAGTGCGCCGAATAAATGCCCAAACCAGTGCGACAGTAGTAGAGATGTGCTTGCTCATTGAAAAAGATTATCCTCAAATAAACACACCCAAGAGGCGGGCCTCACTGGAAAGCTTGATGGAAGAGTTGCAACAGTTAAGTGGGAGGAAGGGGTTACAGCTGATGGAAAGGGAGTCGAAGTGCAAGATTTTCATATTCTCACTGTTAAGTTCATCTTATTTTAGAACGGCCCTTGCAGTGATGTCGCGAAGACAGCGCTCAAGACGTGCAATCATATTTTCACTATTGCTGGTTCAACAATAAGATATACTTGCGTGTCGTCCACATAGATTATATGTTCCAGTCCATGACCGTTGATGATGTCACTAATGGAAAGCGAATAGGCGAAAGTAAGTGGAAGCACGGGCTCCAGCCACCCGCACGCGAGCCTTGAGGGGGACACCTGTACTGTAGTACACGAGGGGCAGAAACAGTATTACCAACCGAGAAACAGCTTGCGTTCCTGCCTCAAGGTAGATTGTTTAAACCATTGAGGACGGTTTGGCATCCGATTACCATAGCGATGATTGTAGCCTTCGAACGAAAAGAGTTGTGGTCAAGAGTATCGAAGGCAGCACTAAAGTCTAACAAAACAAGGATTGCTTCCTGCTGTTTATCAACCGCTTGTAGCAGATCATAGGAATGCGGAGCAGAAGCAGACAAGCGTCTCGCAACTGTGGTTGGTGCGATAAGCAGACTGCGGAGGCACTGCTGAAAGGTTGTTGGAAAGCCATAAATCTTGAACCTGATTGAGACAAACAACGTCCAATGAGCTTGGCCGTGAATTCAATTGAGGAAACTGGTCTATAGTTTTTAGTGATCCCTCTCAAGGTTAGCAGAATGTAGCAAGAATGTATAGCAGCATGTAGCAAGGGTCTACATGGTCTAGAGGGGTCGCCAAAACTTTCCTGGATGTCGCCATGGTGATATTCACCAAATCAGTTAAAAATGCATTTTCTGTTTCAGTTTATGACACAAGAAATCGTTTGACACCACTTTCAACTACATCGGAGCATTTACCCCCAGGGTGACCTTGAACCATTATGGGGGCTATTCCGCTTTTTTAAATAAAGGTTGGAACCTAGGCAAATATATATACCTTTTTCTAATAAATTATTATAATAAGAATAGTTTTTTTTTTTGGGGAAATTAGGGGGGGGGGACTTTTTCTAAAAATACTTAGTTTACCGATGTAGGGGCACCGAATGTCAACGTCCTGACATTCAATGGGGCTGATTCTTGTTTCCCCCTACTTTCTTAAGCAAGCATTTGAGGACATCAAAAACTTCTTATTTGATTTCTATGAGTTCCACCAATAATTTGCCCCATTTTTTATACAAATCGGAGCAACTTTAACATTGGACCCCTGTACAATTTGAAATTGCGACCCTTTTTATTGCGTTTGCTGTTTTAGGCTATACTCTTAAAAAATATATGTTGTAGATAGTACAAGTATACCTTTCCTGAATCCTTGTGTTAGACAAATAACATGGATATTTTCAGGCACGATTGGACTCAATTTGAAAATTGACCCCTTGTACAAAACTTTTTTCTGGCCCAATCTCCTTAAGGCACCATCTGTGGCACTAAGAATTATGTTTCAGGGGTCCTTGTCAGTCTTGTCTACAATTAATCACTAAAACATTTTTGTACCTTGAGAGGTTGCCACAATTGTCTGCTAGCTCCGGGGTCTAGCTCAACTATATAATTCAGGATCTCGACGGCAGTAGAAGGATGATAAGTGAAAAGTGTGCAATATTGGAAAAGCGTGTCAATTTTACAAATATTGGAATAAAAGGAATTCTGTTGTATACAACCGTATTTATACTCGATTCATCTGGATATGTGGACCCCGTACCATTCTTGCTGGAGGTGAAAAATTCAATGAGGCGCAGGGACTGGGACGTCTGTTAATCAGTTATTCGTGAGCAATGTTAGGCCTCTCAAATACATTATAGTGCGTTTCCATACATGAATGAAATTGTATTTAGTGGCAGGTATGAGGATTTGAATACGGTTGTGGCACGTGCCTTTGGCATATTTCATTCTTCCGGTAGCAAGCCCCTCTCGACTTAATGGGGAATAGGTCCAAAAAATAAACTCAGAGGGACGAACGTACAACGCGAATCGAGTATAGACACAATTTAATGTACATGCCATGCAATTATTTTCTAATACATCCCCCTTACGTCTCGAGTTGAGGAAAATACTACCAACCTAACGACACCTCAAAAAAGGGAGTTTAGCGTTATTTGTCTGTTAGATCTAGGTGCCACAGTTTCCTAAACATACTGCAGGGGTCTGCTCCGTGATTTTTGAAAAGTGGCCAGAAAAAATGGCATATTAGGGATTTCCGGGATATAAAATAATTCAGTTAATGTGATGTGAATTTTTACACAATTTTCTAGGAACAAACTATTAAAGCTAGTCGATTACATGGAACATACAAGGTTTAATCAACCTTCCACCTGACATGCAGTCATATGCTTTTGGCACAGATTATGAAAACACACTGTCAGTGTATTGGGGGCCAAAATCTGTATTATACCATTATGTAAAGTTAGTTTCGGTATGATTGACGCGTAAGTCGAATCCACCTTCCACCTGGCAGGCTTGGCCACAGATTTTTGAAAAAAGCACTTGTCAGTGCTGTTGGCCTTTGGTTGCATATCAGTGTCATCGTTGGGACAGACAATGCGCATTCATTTAAACAGTTCAGACGTTCATAATGTACAAAGAACGCATGACAATTTCTCAACTTAATTAATCCCAATTAAGTTTATGTAACGATTTCTTCTTGACCAGCGAATCAAAAGTATTGTGCGATGGCAAACCCGAGACTTCAACGTCCAGAATCCCAGGTTGAGTCAATGTTTTCAATGTCATTGCCCTTGGTTATCGTATTTCTATCATTTCTTGAAAATGAGATATGACAGGCACTACGGAAATTTCTAAGGCTTCCCAAAATGCCGACATTGATATATTGCATTTTTGTAATCGCAGAAGTGGTTACCATGGCAACATGTATGACACACGAACGTAATTCAAAATTGTCCTGCCGTTACTTAGAGGTTATTTTAACGGATGAAATCAAATGAGGATATAGGAAAAAATGGCAAAAATTCAAATTAAATCCATATTTTTCCATCTTTACATAAAACTTTCCCTTCTATATCAGTATTTACAAGATGGGCAATAAAAACAAATTTTCACTGAAATTTAAAAAACCAAAAAACATTATTTTATCTTTTTTCTTAATCTCCCTTCTTCAATGAACTATTTATATTCATATCCATCCAAAATTACGATGGAAGGACGGAAATTGAACGGTACATCCCAGGTAATATCTACAACCAGCTCCTGTCACAACATTCAGTAGTGCTTTAGTTGCATATTAATTTAAAATAAGATGGACCACCCGATATTTGCTATAAAAACAAAATGGCTGCCAAATATTTAATTTTTAAAAAATCGCTCTAAATGTATAAACCCGTCATAAAATGCACACAAAACTCCAAAAATTTATCAATTTGATGGAATTATTACATTATGCTTTACTAAAGCACAGAAAGCTTGATTAAGAAATCAAAATGTGCAACAAAATACAATTTTTGACTAAAATCGACTTCTTAACTGTGTCTTTGAGAATGTCCCGCCATTTTTAATTGTCCAGTTTTTTATGAAAAATGGGTAGCTATACAGTTTAGTAATCAACGTTAACATAATTGTTATATGCCACCAGTTAGGAAAATGTAATATCCCCACAATACAGTAACAGTGATACATTACTGTATTAACGTAATGTCAGCCCTTTTGGATTCTTTATATCCGCCATTTTGAGAAATAAGGATCCCTGATGTTTGCCCTTGTAAGTAGCTCAAATAGTTTACCATGCCTTCAGTCACATTACGATCACAATCCTAAGAATAAACTTAAGATAATCCATACATGTCCATTTAACTACCAGGAACTATACATGTTATGTAGATGCTTTTAGTACAACTTGATATTTGGGTGGCATTTTGCTTTTAATGTCAAAACCAAGGTGGCTAAAAGCTTATTTTCAAGAAGATTTATGTTTATACAACATAAACACTTGAAATAGTGGCAAGAAAGTAGTTTAGTTATGACCTGGAATGTACCTGTCTAATATTGACAGAGGGTCTTTAGTCATGTGAAGTATACCACATCATAATTCTGCTTTTACTCACAATGTTTACGTCGGTTCCTTTTTCATGTAGTGAATGTAGGATGCCCAGAGAAGTAATGAATCCAGAATTCATTGGGGTTTTGTTTGAACAAAGGTTTTTATGGACGTACCCAAGGTCAGAAAAGCAGCCTCCCGTGGTTCGTAAAACTGCAATATATGACATAAGATTTTTATAAATCAAATTATTATCAAGTCCTCCAGCGCATTTTAGAGATCTAACCTCCGTGAAATATCTTGTCAACTGGCAAGGAAAATGTCTTGCAACAGAATTTGTCCCTAGAAAATTTCTCATGGATGCAACAAAACATGCTAAGACAGTCAAATTTGGCATCATTTTCGTTCGCTGAAACATGTTCGTAGGAATCCCTTCCGCACTGATGTGTTTTGACATGGAAATTACACAAGTCTTTGTTCTGAACCGTTATGAAATCTTGCTCCTATTAATGTAAACAAGAACCTCTGTTGAGTTCTCAGAATAAGATATAAGAACCTGTGGGCCTATTGTTCTCTGATTGCGAGCATCTTCTAACATGTTCTTACTCATGAGTTTCCCACACACTAGTCCATTTAGAACTCGGTCAATCAGATAGTCATGCTTATTGCAACACTATTTTATATCATATTTTTCCAGTTCCATTCATAATTTATGATTAAATTTAACTGATTAATTGACACAAATATTTGGAAGTCCGGTCACAGGTGTAACGTTGAATAGTGATAAGGAGACCTCATAGTGATGCAGGAAGTGGAGCCATGAAGTGATCGCGAAAATGCTAGAATCGTGAACAATCGTATTTTGGAGGTAGACTAGTACACAGAGGCTGCTGCCGATCCGTTCCCAATCATTATCTAACTATACTATTTGTGTCTTTCGTTGAGGAAATATATACATAAATCAAGTACACAAAAAAGAAGAAAAAACGAGCAACTTTGTTACAAACAGAAAGCTACTTGTTTTCGTTTTATTAACTTCGCGAGTGTAAACGAAGTTTGTACAGCCAAAGACGTTTATGTTCAATCCTTCGAGATATCAAAAAACTTTTAGCTCAGTCAGAGCTGGATGAATCTAGAACATTACGCTCAGATCAAATCACCGTCAAAGCGTGCCATAAATACTGACTAAGGATGCTTTGTATGTTGTAAGTCTTGACCGCCAGCCAAAACCATCACAGTCGAAAACCATTGCTGCTCGCGAAACGAATTAATTTGTGCCGCGCTTTGGAATATCAATACTAGGTTAAATGTTTCTAGGTCAGGTTATTTGATGTACTTCGAAGTCAAAGCTTTAGGTGGCGCATGGGAACTGAGGCGCCTTTCTTTAATCTTTGATCTAAGCTCATAGACGTTTTGTCCATTAACTAAACATCACGACGGTAAATATGTAAAAGCAAACCTATGGTAGCACACCAAATTAAGACCACCAATTCCATGTTACCGTAATACGTCAACCAGTTTAGATATGTGACGTCATATTGGATTACGTATAGCTTTGGGCGTGGCTTATAAGCCTAGCCCAACCGGGCTATCCAATCATGCAATTGCATGACGCTTCTGATTGGCAGGCAATAGACGACGTGGATTGGTCCCTAATTTTGTCTGTGACACTAATGGATCTTTTGAAAAATCCCTCGAGGCATGCTTCAGGAAAGGCACTTATGTTGAGAAGGTGAGCTAAACGGATTTGGATGCAATGGTTTCACTTCAGTGCATGCTAGCTGGAAAAGTAGCATCACTTTCAAATCGATCTCGGACCAGACATGTTTTTTGCACAGATTGGCAAGCAACATGAACGGTATATTTGCCTGTGAAATTCGCCGAGATGTAGTTATTAATAACCGGGACATTTATGAGGTGTCCAAATTTGAATGTCCCGCTCGCACTAGACGTTACGCTTACACATTATACCAGGGTCAGTATATTAGAGATACACTGTTGAGATTCGGAATGTCATGTATAATGGTGTGAAATTGTTTTTAGAATTAAGTGTAATTACAATTGCGGTGTGTTGTTTCTGTAAGGGGATACTGGGTGATCCTTTTTCACTGACACACTTATGAATTTAATATCTTTACGAAGAGTATTGAGTGATTCCGTAGGTGTCGAATTCTTAGTTGGTCTACATGTCAGTGTGTGTGTCACCTACGGGGAACGCCAATTACCTTCTTGTGGCTATAGTAATCCAGTAAAGGTAATATTTACATCAAATTAAAGGGGATGGGATGACCCCGATTTAAGTAAGTAAATTCTTCATCTTGATAGAATTCCTTCACCTCAAAACCCCATCTGTAAAGTTTGGGCAGATATTTTCAACCCGTTTTTGAGAGTGAGAGCTAAAAAGTGATTTTGTAATTCCACAGAGTACTGTAAAATTAATATGGTCGACCAAAATGAGGCATTATTTTTCGCTCCTAACATCCAAACAAAAGGTCCTTTAGCCCTAAGATTTCAAAGGATAAATGAGAATATAGTAGTTTGCCTTCACGATAACAAATTTAACCAATTCCTGTAAAAATCTGGGGTCCCTGGGGGACGAGGGCTATAAGCGAGTGAGGGGACCCATGGACTTTTAATAAAGACACCTATTTTTTTTTAATCCTGGGGGGAGGGGGGGGGGGCGCTAAGGGGGGGGGGTAGGACCTTAATATACAGTAGCAGCCATGCCGTGGGAAAGCGGTTCTTCACATGACGGACTACACTACCACGATACCAGGTCATTGAATTTGGTAAGGTAACATACCAATTGTACAGGTGACCTATGGGTTCATAATTAACGACCAGACGTCGACATGTTTTCGATACAGGATGCCATAAACGGGTGACGGGATGGGCGTCTAATCTGTCGACGTCTGTCGAAACGCAGTGTGAGTTTCTGGCCAGATATTATGGTCCAGGGACCATAAGCAGTAAAATTTTTCTCAAAAGGGCAGCTATTAACTAGTTTCTAAATTCCAATCACCAAACTCTAATGTTTTAAAGGGACATAATGGCATGAAAAAAAAAATACATAATGATAAGGACCTTACAGAAATCATTCCACGCGTTTGAAAACAATTTGGCTGTTTACATCGGTCAAAACAGTTAAAATAAAAACAGGAAGAGTTCCAGCGTACCAAACTTGACAAAGCATGTTGTCATCAGCTCACACACCATGCTATATTGTAATGTTGATTCCCGCTAAGACAAATCTTTCACTTGCCAGATCAATATCTACTACAAGCAATGCAGGAATCTCGGTTGAATGCTTTTGAATTATCTCGCAAAACATGCTAGATACACTGAAATTCTTTCAGTGATGTGAACACCTTTGTTTTCTGTTCCAGAAACTCGTGGAGTGGAAGTGATAGTGCTTCAGTAAGGGCCCTTGTCATATGTCAAGTTTTTCTGTCAGGAAGTAAAATTACGCCTGTGGAGTGGGGATCGAACCTTTTTCGATTTTCGAATTACGGCGAGCGCCACACAATCGTTTTTGACAGAAACACCGATCTTTTGTTATACTTAAATATAGTGGAGGAGGAGCTAGGACCCAGGTTAAACATCGTTTACTATCACTACAGAAAAGGGTTGACACCTTTGGAAGTAGTATGGACCCCTCATATCAATGCTATAGTAGGTAGTACTCTCAAAGTGTGGTTACACAGGGGTCAAACTTTTCAAATGCTCAATATTTGAAAATATATACCATATTGTTCCGTTAGTAATAAGGATTCCAAAATGTATAGATTGTACCATCTTTTATTGATTTCCAAATGGTTTGGAGTATAGGGTAACAATTGGCTTAAATGGTTAAAAAAGGTCAATTGATATTGTACAGGGGTCAAAATCAGAAGTTGCTTCCAATTTTGTTGAAAAAGTGTTTTTTTTTTTTTTTTTTTAAGTGTTTATTTACCTTTTTTTGTACCATCTGCAGTGTATAGTTATCATGTTAATTCAGATGTATAGTTATCATGTTATGCGACAAAAAAAAAAACACTATGTCATCGAAGGGCAACTAATCCCATTGATCGTGGACATTCTTTGACCCTTTTCTCCGTAAGTTAAACAATTTAACATAATCAAAACAATACTTTTTTGGATCCTGTCCTTCTTACCTCAGTCATACTTTTGCACAGATTTTAAAATATAAGCAGATTAGAGTCTTGAATGTTTGACCCCTGTATAAATAGAGGATGTTTCATTTTGGAATCCTTATGACAATATGGCCATACTTTCAACATGAAATTGGGCATTTTAAGTTTGACCCCTGTGTTTGTAAACTTAAATTGGCCCCCTATTGAAAGTGATACCACAATTTGAGAGTACTACATACATAGCAGTGAGTAGAGGGTCCATACTAAATACCAAAGGTGTCAAACTTTTTCTGTCGTGGGGGGTCAACGAATTCCTTAAATAAGCCCTCCTGTGATATCCTGCTCCTGCTCTAATAACCCTAACAGAATAGGAGCGCACACCCAAATCATAAATAGCTTGAGCTACGAGTTGAAAAAAATATTTGTCTAGCGACCATATCTTCGGGCCAACAAACTCATTAAGCCGTCGAAACCACAATCTTAATGGTATATCAACCGTAAGGTGAGGGAGTATAGTTAAAGGCTGAATTTTAGATTGAGGGAAAAATCGCGCAAATAACCACATCTCAAATTAAAAATTACAGCCACCCCCTCGTTGACACCACCCTAACAATTCAACGGTGGCATACATCATTATCATGCATATTGTTTCTTATAAGGATTTAAAAAATATTGTAATTTTCCATTTACTGTGGTATTTAGTTTATATTTATTTTGTTGATTTGAATTTACTAATACCATTCTTCGATTTTCTGTACTGTGTCCCAAATACGATGAGTATAAAGATCAAAATTATGTGCAACTTGGCATCTCTGGAAGTCAATACCAGGTGGAGGTATTGTAGTCATTAATGTGGTCTCTTGCCTTACATAATGGCTCCTTGGCTAGGGTTTATTGCTTTGTTTCCTCAAGTTGGTTGGGCAGATGAGTTCGGTTAAGAGGCGCGGATGCCAGTTTGTGCTTTTCTTACAGTATGTTCCCAGAGTGTAAATGTTAGTGCGTGTATTTTTTTTAATTATGGCAATATTTGTATATTATGGAAAAGGAAAAAGTGATCTGATCATCTTACTATATATCAAAATAGCTGCATTACCACAGAATGCATGGGTCACAGGAGGAAGAACCGAAAAGTACAAAAGTGATGTATGTTCATTGGGTATCTTGTCAGCAAATGCATTATGGGTCATATAGAGGTTTTTCAGAGGTAGGAGGGTGATGAATACGGTAAAAATGTGTTTTTGTACTATTGTGCCGCCTGGTACGTTACTAATGGATGGCGGTTTAAACGTACCTATACAAATATTAAGGCCTACCCCCGGATCATATGGACATGAATTTATCGATGTGACACGAAATTCAGCAGTAGTAGCGAACTTAATCAGTCTGCATGGAATGTCTTGTCTCTACAAGCTATCATTCTGAACGAGATGGCCTCTCTTTTGCGTGAGTCCTGATGCTTGAAAATAACATAAAAAATCCGCAATGCACCTGTAAGGGGCACCGGGTGGTTGTAGCCTGACATTTTTATCGCATGTTTTTTGTATGTCGAAATAGCATGTTTGAAAGGCTAGCGTTCTGCCGATGAAGAGTGTGACTCACCGTAAACAATTGGAACCCTCGTTCCAGTCGAAACTTTGCGTTAGCCATAAAACATGGCTTCCCTCAGCAAACGACGTGATCGGATCTCTACACAGTGATAGCGGGGGTGTTTGGTCATTTCACTGCACGACTTTGTATGCTCCCAGACGTGGAGGAATAAAGTGCCACGTGATGAACGGTTACTTATTCGTCCAGGCTGCTGAATTCAAATGGAGCCGACAAAGTGGGGTTACAATGTACCAACCCGATTAGCGGGTCTGAGTCGCCGATTGAAACAACTAAACAGGAAGTTGCTTTCGCCTTAGCAATTGTCGGGAAAACAATGCCATACGACGTCTGAGTGCACATCCACAACAGATGTTCTATTGTTATAAGGAAATTCCTTTAACTGGACAATAGGTGAAAGCTTACATGTGCAGGGCAAAATGCCAATTTCATCGGTTTTCAATGCGGCTATCCATGTGTAGAGGTCAGTGGATTCGGACTCATCAACACTTCTTTTAAATACGATTCCGGAGAGATTGACAACAGCGTGGATACATGCATTATGAACAATTACTAAAAACATTACAGGTGTCGACAATAGATTTTTTGAGGCACCCAAATCTGTCTGTCATATTATTACTATTCATATAGACTAGACACTAATAACAATTCTTACCATTGTATTTGGCTACAAAAATGCCTTAAAAGAGAGGAAAAAGGTTATTCTGATTTGCTGTATATTTTCAATCAAAAAAACATATACGAAAATTAGAAATGTCAAAATTTTTGTACCAAAGAACATTCTCAGCTTAATCCTTTTAGATGTGGGTTGTTTTTCTGATGGAAAGCTTTACATCAGGGCAAATCAGTACTTTGATTTTTTAGTACCCTGATATCTCTTTGTTGCAACTTTAAGTTATGGTTATCTGAGTCACTGAAGTCGTGCAATCACACCCTTGCGAATTTTGAAATTAGGAATGTTTGCCTTTATCTTGTTTTCATCATGTCAGCTATTTATTCATGGGTCCCTCTATATGCAGACAAACAGTTCCTAGTCCCCATACATATCTTCTTTACTAGGCGTGATCCTTAAAAAGTTCTTACGTACTAATATTAAGAGCAGTTTATTTAATGGGACTCATTATGGTTTATATCATGTGCTCATAGCAGGTGAATTTCAACATTTATCATCAGTGAATTAAAACAGAGGAAAAACAATGATTCGTCCGAAACGTGATCAATCGTGGTCGTTGCCATTTAACACGCAGTCCGTACCAATGGTTCTCTAATGTAGTCACGGGAGGCGTACTTGGCTATTTGGGTCTGCTTCCTTGCTATGTATATCGTTACCCTGAGAATTACAGGTTGTAACTGACATTTTGGATTCATAAGATCATAAAATATTCTGAAATTTACATTTCCAATTTACGTTTATACTATGAATGGCCCAAATGTCCAATACAGAGACAAGTGTATAGCGTCTCATTTCGTCCACTATAAAAATGGCGTCCTAGTTACCGCGATGTAGCGTGTCACTAACTCTCCGTACTATCTACACCATATCCCCCTTCTCTCCACCTAGTGGGCCAATATAGGGTCCATTAGGGTGAGGTTACTGTTAGAGTATACGCGTCACTGGATACTTCTTAACTGTGACAGTAGAAGCCCATCTTGAGGCTAATGCTTACAATTCGTCATGTTGAGTAGCAACAAAGTCGTATCACATTTTTTATGATTTTACATGGAGAAGTCATTTTTGTTTTCATCTGTGTGATTTTCAAATGAAAAAGAATTATTACCACACGATTAAAAAATTATTTTTTTAAGTAGATAACTATTTCATTTCCCACTGAAGTCGACTAATAAGAAGTAATCGGACTAATTATTAAAATGGCGTTAACTACACACATGATTTTCCCTGTCGTGCAACAAAGTCGTCGTATATACCAGGATACGACTTTGTTGCACGACACGGAAATTCAATTTCGAGTGCAACAAAGTCGTATCTACACATAATGAGGCCTAATTAGTCTAATAACTTTGCAATAATGAGCTTTTATACTTAAATGTGCGTATCATGTACTTTTGTTAAATTAATTAAGTATGAGCGTAATATTGAGTGGAAAAAGGTCGTAACTAATTTTTGATTTGTTTTTAAGGTTTGGTGCCGAAATTAGCATTAAATTAGCATTAATTTGGTTAAAAATAAATTGACTCTATTTCTCACACAATATTTTGGGAGAGATTTTTACTTGTAACCTTTTAAAGACCATCACTTACAAGAAATAAAATTTCGTATTTATATACGAGTTTTCCCGGTCGTGCAAACACAAGTCGTAACTGGAGATACGAACTTTTGGCACGACACGGGGAATTTCAATTTTGAGTGCCAACACAAAGTCGTATCTACACCTAATAGGCCTATTTCGCTAATAACTGCAATAATGAGGATGTCAGCTCCAAATGTATATAAAATTAAGCGCAATGATATACTTTTTCATATTATATAAAACCTCAATTTGTTGCACTGACTGACGAACTTAGCCGTTGTGTACTGTGCAGTAGTTGTCGCGGTAGACACGGTGTAGCTGCAGTATAGGTCACCACGCTAGTAAGAACGGTCGCGTAGTATGAGAAACAAACAATTTAAATTATAATACCATGTATTGTACAAAAAATATTGTTTTTTACATTGGGTGGGCAATAGTACCTCGCCCACTTCATGTATTATAGATTTACCTTTTCTGATATATTATTGGTATTGGTTCGGTAACCTTTTTGAAAAAGAAATATCAAGTTCCGGATTACCTACAGATCGGCTTTAGAATCGAGTATCTATGTCATTTACGAAAAGTCGTTGACCATCTTTCTAGCAGTTGTAAGCCAGACGAGACGTGGGGAAACTAGGACCTGTATTACATTTACCGTCTGAGTACTCCCACACGGTGTCTGTCGGCATTGGATATCAATACCACGTGATATTTGCTGTGCTCTGGGACATACGAAATATATGGCTGAATTGTGGGCTCTTCAAACAAAGGTTAGCAGTATTGCACACCAAATGTTTGATTACGAGAATGTTCGTACATTAACTTTGTTTAAAACCTAACAGTTATATCTCGAGAGTTGAAAGATGCTGCCCAAATTCTCTTTATGTGTTCAAGTCATTGAACAAAAGTATGCTATAGGTTTAAACAGGGGTAAACAGTGTACCGTAACAATCACACCCACACTTACTCGTGTTTTCATAGGTAGAGAATACACTCGTGACCTCATACGGGAATTACCTATTTTACATTCTTTTTGAATAAAACCTGGAAAAATTTTGGCTATTTTTTCAAGAACTACTCTGTAAATAAATTGCATTTCAATACATGGGTTAGCAAATGAATGAAGTGAAGAGTTGGAAAAAAAGTACATCAAATTGGAAAAAGTATGAGCTATTTGGTCAACATGCTTCTAGTGATAAACCACATCTTTCTTATGGATAAAGTAACCCTCGTCCAACCAAGGTTTTCTACTACGTTTACGACCAAAGGGGGGGGGGGGGGGGGTTACCACCCCCTGAATTTTGTAATTAAGCGCAAACTCATTGTTTGTCTTAGTGTGTAGCTACATATAGTTTTTATTGCAAATTCAAAGTACAAACATATCAAAGTTTTAACAATATATAAGTCATAATGACTGCGTATGCAAATTTACGCAAATTTCCCAAATCGAGGGTTTTTCGACCATTTTGCAATCATGCAAGCCAAAAATTGGTATTTATTTGGCAATGATGGGTGCCAAGTAAGCATTGACACATGTTAGTAATTTAAAAATAAGGAAAATACAAAATTTGTCAGTATTACCCGTACAGTAGCATTCTACGTAACAGTAAAGTACATTTTACACAGTAAAGATAGGAAGGTGGCAACCACCCCCGTACCTTCCGACTTTGACGGGCCCACTATAACTTCCTGAAGGTGGTTACCTCCCAATTTTTTGTCGCTAAAATGACCGCAGATGAACTTTGACCTCAAAAACATTAAAAAAAAAAACCTTAGATCATTTTCGTTTTTGGCGGACCGGGATCATCCGTTTCGAGCGGGGTGGTAACCACCCCTTTTGGTTTGGACGAGGGTAAGCTTTTTTATCAACACAATGGGTAGTTGTTTTATGTGCCGCTTATCCACATTTCAATGGGAAAAATTTGTATAACAGACCGGCTCAACCACCTGCTGGGGCTTTTGGCCCGCAGCGGGTGCTCGAACCACGGCCTTTGGAGTGTGGGGAGAGAGGTCCTCAGTTTCAATGGAACACACATGCTCTCAAAAAAGGAAACATAAATGCTTTGTTTAGTGCCAAAAAGTTCATAAGTCTGTCCACATACATTTCGCTCTTACCCCAAAAAAATGATTGATGGCCCAAATAGTCAGTGTGTGTCAACTGAGGTCGGCAAGTTGACCAAAGTATTGACAGCTTGCAAATTACGTTACGTGCAGAGAATTTGCGTATGCATCCATAACAATGATCGATACATTTCGGTTATAAACCTGTTATTTAAGTCGATATTCTTATCAATTATTTTTTATGGATCTGATTTGAGTTGATTCGGTATCTCACATGCAAGACAAAATAAATTACATACTATGACACAAGCCCTAAACAGAATAAAAATTGGAGAACACAGATACCCTGTAAGCCCGACGGGAGAGAGAGAGAGACAACCAAACAACAAACCAATAAAATTTAAAAAATTTCACATTTTTTTTTTTAAAAAACAATATTATTAAGATTTAAAGAATCAAAACATGACTATAATAATAAGTAAAATTAGTTTTTAAAAATTAACATTACCATTTAGCGTTAACAATCTAGTTTTCCCCTTCTATTCAGGGAAAACTTTCACTCTCCTGATTTATTGTTTAAACAGGTCATCTTGCGAAACTCTCATTTTATGATAAAAATTAATACTGCCCTTCGACCCAAAAATTCTGCACTGCGGGATCTTTCTAGATCTCAGCAAAGCATTAGATACTATTGATCACAAAATTCTCATTTAATAATAAAATTAAAAAA
>JAMKCH010013073.1:0-31433 GCA_023653785.1 Ophioderma brevispina
TTGATAAGTATTTGATTAAAAATATTTAATTTTTGAGCAGTCCCTAGAACTGCGATGAACATTTGAATCTGAGGTCTGTGGGTAGGGCGTCTGTCCTAAGTACACTAAGGTCCCCCGGATCACAATCTGGTCAGACGCACCAATTTCATTCAACTTGCGTCGTCGGCCTCTTGGGGAAGATAAAAAACTATACAATGAAATAAAGTAATAATCATAAGATTAATGACTATGTCATGTTTTTTTTTCTATGATCTATGCAAAGAATATGGCAACTTCTGGAGATTGAAAGTTATTCCTATTTAAATGTTGAATCCATAAATCAGTGTCAATCTTGTTACACCAAAAAGGCAGTCTTAACCGTATCCTGGTACGAAACACACACACCTTTGAATCTTGTTGTTCTGTCATCTTTGCACCCCTCTCAGTGTTTCTTCAAGGATCTCCGGTCGCCGTTAGGCCAGCAGCATTTTCAATACGCTCAGTAGCACGCTTTGGGTCTGCTTGGCCGTTCCTGTTTTCATGCTGCCTCTGGGTGTTATCTAGGTTAACGCTGAGATTGAGGGCTACATTTACTAATGCTGTCTCATTTTTCATGGCTAGAAAAAACAAAAAGGCAATTGTAAGTTGAACACTGGTTTATAACCTTTAACACCACAAGGATTGTAGAAGTAATGTCCACAAAAAAACTTTCCACAATGAGCATACAATTGATTGAATTTGCTCTCTCAACCACCATTTAAAAAAAAGACATTGTTCCCCCCGACGGAGTTTTTGTGAATCACTTTTTTTTTTTTTTTTTTTAAGTTTTTTGAGTTTTTTGTTGTTTGATTATTTAAATGGGGTTAGGGCCTTGTTTGCCTTTTCCCTTTTTTCTACATAGAAATTGAACGTTTGACAGCACCAAACAATTCAACACTGTTTAACCCTCCTCTCTACACAACTACACATACACGCCTGTGTGTGTTTTGGTTGTTTTTTATTGAAAGGAACGGCAGTTATGTGATCCTGTCTTAGTTTGAAAAGTAGTTTAATGAGTTTGGTGGCTGATTTGATTGAAGTGGGCCAATCAATCACAAATGTTGATTGATCTTCTGCTGTGTTAAAAGCTCTGAATTTAGATGAGTGTTTATTTGATTCTCTACTCACCATGGACTTAGGTGTGGGTTTAAGGATAGGGGCTAATTAATGTATATAGCCATAAACATAAACTTGTTTTGTTTTTGGAAATAATTAAAATCATGCCCACTTGAATAATAACAAAAATACTAGGCAAGTTTTCCCAGTTTTTTAAATTTTTACTTCACCTGGCTCGTAACTTTCGTTCTACAAAAAATTTGGACATTATACATTTCTTACACGTATCAGTGATCTATCCCACAGAGTCAAAATATTTTAAAATTTTGTAATAAGCGTTAAAGGTGAAAAGTAGTCTGTAAGAAATTCTTTTTTTTTCCAACGAGAAATTGGCAGAAAAGCAAATCCGCAGTGGTTCAAGATATGAATCTCCATTCAATTACGTGTAGTAATAGTGTCCGTAAACAACATTAATGACAAAATGTATAATTTTGTCCTTTTAGGGTTGCTTTTGGTCTTACCACTTTAGGATATGTTGGGATAACTATACTTGTTAACAAACAGCAAAAAATCAATTTTTGGTGTTTTTATTTTTTATTTTCAATACCGCAAATCACTGGATAGTGCCTTTAACAAGTAAACAAAGAGCTGATTGGTGACTATCCTCACAAAATCTCTGTCTCAATTGTTACCCTCACCTGCTAATGTACTTGTGTGTCTGAATGCCCTGACTTGAGAGTCACATACCCTGTTAATAATGAGAATGATGTTATCCATCATGTATTGGTCATAGAGCGAGACTGTATTGGCACTGTCCTCAATCACCAACCACAGCACTGAAGTCACAGAAATTGGTGGGCGGCATTTCTTGTAGAGTGGTCCTGTCATGATGAGAGGGTCGTGCGCCACTTTCCTTGGTGAAGGAAAAAAGAGGGATTAGATATAAGTGAAACAACACTGGGACTTAAGGAGCAACTGGAGTTTAGTATTTTCAGTGTTGTCCCATGATAATGTGCATGTATACATGCCATTTTTGGGCAAGCCTGAGTTAACTAGGATGTACCGATCCAATCGGTATATTGGTATCGGTACAGATATCAGTCTGCTGTGCATTTGCAGGCAATAATCTACTCATGAAGGGGATGCCATTCAAGTTGTACATGATCGCCGAGCAACGCGAATTCCAGCATTTGCCTACTTGACCAAAAAGTGGACTTTGTCAAATTTCTCTATATTTTTGAACTTTTTATCAAAAAAACAGCAAATTATGGATCTTTGCCCCTTTAGGGAATTTGACCGGGCATCCCCCACCCCATATGGGCCTGCCTTGCCTTCAAATCTTTTCATATCAATTCTCCCAAGTATCTGTTCCCTCATTATTTTTCCAGATATACCAGTCCACTTATGCTCTTCATTCTAGCTGATCCGTCAATTTTTTTTTTTTCCTTGGTTCAAAAACATGCCTTCTCCATCACTTGTCCTTTGAAATGAGCTGCCCTCTACCATTTGTAACCTGATATTGATAGTCCTCTGTTTTTTTAGAAGCCATTTGATATCTCATCTTTAACCTCGCCCTTAATTTTCCCTTGCTTTGCTTACTGTGATAAGTAACTTTATCATAAATCTCATATTTATTGAAAGTATTTTGGTGTTTAGACTTCTCTCTCAGCCTTCTATAACCTAATGTACATCCTTCCTCTTATACCCTCATCAAATTCTTTCTATTCTTCTGTCAACCTTGCTTATGTATGTCACTAGCCCATAGTATAGTGCATTTCGGAGTGACATGCCCTTGCATCCCTAGCTTTGATAAAGAAGTTAATGATCTCAAGGAGAGGTCCTTGTCTCTGATGAACCTTATAACCCCTCGATCCATCATCTACCACCGTCTGAAATAAGTAGGGGAGCGCATTACTTAATTTATTTTTATATCATTCATTCTAATCAAAGTTTAGTACTAAAATCATAAATAATAGTAATAGTCAGTACTGGAACTAGAAACGATTTTCCGGATAGGATACCATCATCCCATCCCAATGAAGGAGACAGTCATAGCTGGGCTATTCCATGTCAACCCCACTCGAGATGTGCACCGCAACATGTCATGGATTTTTTCTTTTTTGGTGTGGGTGATAGATATGATGAAAAATGAAATCCTGAACATTTTTGAGCTTCGTACCACTTTTCGTTTTCTCTCTCGGCATGAGCGTTCAGAAATTGGTAGGGGGGTCACCACCAAAATGTTTGTAATGATTGAAAAACCAATTTGAGAGGAGCCATAACTTGTAATGGAACCCTCCAAACTTTAAAAAATCACAACTTGGGTATATTTTTGTGTATAATTCAACTCTGGCATCCAAAACATGTAGCTCCTTCCCTTTAAAAGTTTTGTTTATGGTTTAAAAAATGCCATTTTTTCATCTGGGACTAAGTTTTTGGGGTCAGAACTCCATAAATAACAAATTGTTCTTGTCCATTTTCTCTGTTAATCTGAGTCACACAGTAGGACTTTCTACCAGTACAATAATAAAGTACATTAGACAAGTAATAAGTGAGTTACAGCCCATTGAAAAATACTAAATTTGCATTTTGACATATATTGACACCCCTGAAAATCAATGTTGACCTTTGACATCACCCTCTACTTCAGATATGTTGAAGATACATCGTTAAAGAACTATTCCTGAAAGAACCAGCTTGGTGTCTTGATGTCTTCATTGTTTTCAGCATAAGACACTTTTGTTGATATCCCCATAGAATGTATATGGTGATATACACTGTGCATGTACAATGACCTCTGGGTCACATATACCTTTGTGTGGAAACTTTGAGTGTGTATTTTGTTGTGAAAAAATGAAAACACCAAGCTAGTTCTTTCAAGGAAAGTTGTTTAATGATGTATCTTCAACATATCTGAAGTAGAGGGGTGGTGTCGAATGTCAACATTGGTTTTCAGGGGGTCAAATGTGTCAAAAAAGTATAATTACCATTTTCAATGGGCTGTACCTTACATAAAACTGTTCAAATATGCTCATAATATTGTATTGGATGAAAGTTCTAATATGTGACTCTGATTGACTAAAAGATGGACAATAAAAAATTCTTACTTTTGGAGTTATGACCCCCCAAACTTGTTCCCAAATGAACAGATTTGCATATTTAGGCCTCATTAACTCCAAAAGGAAACAAGCTATGGACTTTTTGATTCTAGATTTGAAATTTACACCAATTATTACCCCTAGATAGTGATTTTCAAAGTTGTGGGGTGCTCAATTACTAATCTGTGACCCTCTCAACATTATCTTTCCCATCGGGCTGCACTTTTGATGCTGACCCCCCCTAAATTTCCAATCGCTCTAGCGGGAAAACGAAATGGACTATGACACTCAGAATTTCAGGATTTTCATATCTCATCAATGTCTACCACCACACTTAAAGCGAAAAAAATCCATGACGTGCTGCGGTGCACATCTCAAACGTTGACATGGAATGGCCCAGCTAGCCATTTTGTTGCCAATGGGAAGGAATTAGTGCAGCAATGCTCAGAAACCATTAATTCAAATTTAATAACTACACTGCAATCAGATCAGTTACAAGCACTGGCATACTGCATCACATAAGAACCATGCTGTTAGTGTCCAGCAGAAACCATGCTGTAAATTGAAGGTTATGACTGTAACCAATACCTCAAGAGGATACACTGCCTCCCCTCCATAAATGACAATCTGTGATGGCAGCCAACACATGGTGTTATACTAGAGTGGGCTTACGAGGCCCACTCGTCCATCCCGATACTCCAACAGGTGGAGACATACAGCATAATATGTCATTCCATGCCAATTCAACCAACTACAGTGGCTGTTAGAATTGTTCAAAGTTATTTACCATGTACTAATGGTGTACTCAAGAGGTACACTACCTCCATGGGTAATAATCCACAATTGCCACTAACCCATATTGCCGTATACAATGAGCTTTCAAGCCATCCATGTCTTTTATGCCAGGGGTGGAGACAAACAACATAATATATGTCATTCCATAAGTGAATGCTGATTGACTTATTATTAAAGGCACTATCAGTGATTTGCTAAATCAGGAAATCAAAAAAATCATCAAAAATCAGATTTTTGCACGACTGTAACATGTGCAGGTATCTTAACATACCCTGCAAATTATAAGACTGATAAAGACAAAATTGGACATTTTAGTCATTACTGTCCGTACGGACACTTACTACAGCATGTAATTGAATGGAGATTCGTATCTTTGAACTCTGCCGTTTTCTTCCTTTTCTGTCAATTTTTCAGTTGCAAAAATAACTTCTTGAATTCTACATGCTTATTGCTGGAAGTGTACAACAAATCTGGCAGTTCCCATTAACGGGACAAAAGCAGATTTCAAACTTTGGATCTACTCCTCAGACCTACATGTAGTAGAAATTAACCTGAAAATAGAGGTAGCTCTAACACATATGCAACCTACCTGTAAAGCTCCTTTGCCTTGTCTTACAATTTCAAACATGGTCACTGGTTCTGCTCCATTCTCAGAGTCTGTGTCTCCTGGTCTTTTGGTCCTGGCCTTTTTTCCCTTTTTGCCACCCTGATATGGTAAAGATAAACCCATCACTATAGCTATGTGTACATGTTACCCTGAAAGTACATGTTGTGAGGTGACTATCATCTGTCTGCAACTTGAAGAGTAGCAATCAAGAACACCAAACAAGAAGTTTTGAGTATATGCCAGTTAATGGACCTTCATTGAGGGGTTTCCTTCAGCAGAACTTGGTGTATGGATATCTAGTAACAAGCTTTCAAATAGCCCTAAGGCTAAGTAAAAAATAAACCAGTTGATCGTCCCCGCCCGCTCTGATTTTGGACGCCACGCCATTTTTTTATTACTTTTTATTTTTTAAACACACTGAAAAGAAGGCTAAAACAAGGTGAAAAAACGTAGTCAACAAACAATATCGGAGCACTATTGAACTCTCATAGCTATTTTAAAGTGTATCTTTCATTTTTGTTGAGCAATTTCTTTAACTTTCTTGGATATAGACTTACTATTTCCACAACACAATCGCAAGAAAATCCTCACTGCGACTAATGTGTTGGCGAGTATCCCATGACGTTTGCAGCTAGACTCCTGAAATTTGTGATTGAAGTAGATACCTGCACTGCTGTGGTGCAGCATTGTACAAGGTGCAACAGAAATTAGTAAATGGTCCCGAATTTTATTTAGTCAATGCTAATCCGCATTTGATGTGAAAACATTCTCAAATATGCCTTAAAACTCTGTCATGGATTATCAAAAGATTTATGGAAAGTCCCTTGTTTTAAGCCGACCATTTTCTCTGATACAAGCATAGAACTTTTCAAATGTGTTTCTAATGGATGTATCAAAAGTAGAAATATTGTGCCTGATGAAGAGACCATTGTTATGATTTATATGGCACCTATTAACATTCTGCAGTGGTTGGAGACTTTTGAAGGTTTGAAAAAATGTTTCTACTGCTTTTTGAAAGCAGTTTTGTGTTAAAGTCATGAAAACCTATGTTTATCACAAACACACATAGGAAAATGCAAACTTTACTGGAACAATAAAGTTTGGTAACTTAAAATTTTAATCATAATAACAAATACAAATGAGGTAATAATCTCCATTCATATTATGCAAAATTGAAATATCTAGAAAATGACATAGTTTTTCACCAATATAGCTTGGTCAAATTCTGACATTTTGCACTTCGACATCATATGCAAATGAGTTTGACAGCATGCAGTGGCGTAGCCAGAGGGGGGGACATGTGCCCCCCGACCGAGATGTTTTGTCGGTACATAACGGTCCGTCGGTACATTTGTCTAAAAAGCTGTAATTTTTTTTTTGAGCGTGTGGTGCATGATAGAGCTTCATTAAAATTGGTTACTAATAATTGCTTAATTGGTCATTACTAATACCCTATTGGTATTTTTGTGTTGGAGAAAATTATTTTTTCCCCTCCCCTGGGTCAACCGGCGAGCATAGCGAGCCTGGAAAAAAAAATTCGGTACAATACACGTGTCGGTACATTCACAAATATGTGCCCCTTCGTCAACGAAATTCTGGCTACGCCACTGACAGCATGGGAAATACGCAATATTCTTATTACCTCTCTATATTTACCTCTCTATATTCAAAGAATATAAGCTGTGGGCCACTCCATAAAAAAAAAACCTTAGCATTTTAGTGACACATACACATGCACAACGGATAGATCTTCAGACACCAAAATATTGACCACTTCCGGTAAAATCTGGGCTTCTGGAGATGCCGCCATTAGCAGTTGGGCCATGGACCTTTAAAAATCACAGCCTTATTCAGTGACCATCATTGTATATTTATTGTACATCACTGTACTTGCTATGTACAAGGGCACACTTGTCTCAATTCTTGGCCTAGGTTTTTAAATATTCTTGGAATTGTTTACACTATTCTTGAAGATATTTTTCTACCTACCTCTCTTCCCATCCTCCTCTTTCCTCTACCACCTTCTTCAAAATCACTATCATCTGACTGCCCCTGCTGTTGCTGTGGATGCATGGGATCACCCCCAGCACCACCTTCAATCTGCTGCTGCTGTTGTTGCATCATCATGGCACCTTCTTGGCCCATAAGAGCGCCCTCTTGAATCATAAGTGCCCCTTCTTGTCCCGGTGCTGCCATATACTGCTGCTGCTGGTGCACCTGTGGTTCCGGGTCGGGCTGCATCCGCTTGCCACCGCGTGTGGCTGGATGGTTGCTACTGGATGAGTTACACTCTCAGGGAATCTGTATTTCCAAAATAGAATAAAAAGATGTTGATATCCAGCAATGAAACACACAAAGCCTTTATGCTCCATCACACTTCTGCTTAAACCATATTGGGAATACAAATACACACCGATTGATACAATTATAGCCAAGCTGCCATGCTGATCACAATCCATGGTTTGCAATAGAATTTACCTCACAATTCCACCTATGGCGACAATACAAAGCTTTTGCAAAACGTCTATCCAAGTCTCTGGAACAGAATCTTCAAATTTGCCAACTTTTTTTAAACAATTTTATCCAACATATTCAAAAAGGCTAAAACAATGTAATGACACGTCTATGCTCTATATAGCTCGTCCATTTTAAGTTAGTATTAAAGGTGCAAACAGACATTTCAAATAAAAAGGAGAGTGAAGTCCCTAAAAAAATGTGAAAATTCTGATTTTTGCACTGATGTAAAGCTTTCTATCAGTTGAATATCCCCTTCTGAAAGGATGATTAAGCATGAGAACGGTTTCTGATACAAAGTAAGGCTTGTCTACGCTGACGTCACAAGTCGGCCATTTTGTGGGACGGGGAGGAAAGCCCAACTTATAGAGAGGCATTTTCGGGACGGGCAAGTTATAGGGCGGCCACTTTGTGGTGATGATTCCCATTGGCCGCTGGGTAAACTGGCATAAAATGCCGACAAATTTTACCTGAAGTGAGAGCAGGAGAGTCTGGAATGGGAGCCGCTAGTTAGGAAAATCAAAACAAAAGCACATTTTAGAATGCCTATTCGTTTCACTTCCATGCTAAAAAACAAATCAAAAGAAAAGAAATGCGTCCTACAGGGTGCCAAACGGGCGCTCGAACCAGAGGCGTGAGTAAACATCGTTATCACCTCGATTGAACCAGGGCCTGCGGATGAAACTAAGACTCGGAAGTTATTAGAAAGTCACGCACAGTTGTGGGTGTTGTAAGTGATACGGCGAAAGGAGGGCCGATGATAAAGGCTAAGCATCGACAAGGGATCTGATGAGTAGACAGACCTATGTGAGATTTCTAATTTAATACTATATACCAAAATTCAGAATAGTTTTCTATTGAAATTATAAGAAAATACAAATCACTTTTTTTATTTTGAGTTATTTTCTGTTACAAAATAACAAGTAGGGAATCTATGAGTGTCTATCTATATGAATGATAAAAATCACACATATGACAGAAAATAGGGATGACTTGAAATCTAGTGCGGCAAATTTAAGTCGCTTGTATGCACTTTCAAATTTTGGTTTTTTAAAGGTGACAAGAGAGATTTCAAATAACAGGGTCCCTAAAAAATATGAAAATTCTGATTTTGACACTGGTGTAAAGCTTTCATCCAAATATCCCCATCTGACAAGATTAAGCTGAGAAACTGTTTCTTTGGTACCAAAATTGTTTTTTAAATTTCTTAATTTCCTATAGGAGCAAATGCAAAAATTCAGCCTATGTTTTTATTGAAATTACAAGAATATACAAATAACCTGTTTTTCATTTTTTTTAAGTTCTTCTGTAGCCAAAGAAAAGGTAGAGAATCTATGCATTTTCTAACCTATATGAAATCCCAACTCCATATCACGAAAATATGAACGATCTTGAAATCTCTCGTTGCACCTGTAAAGGTGCAACGAGAGAGATTTTGTGAGGGACACCCAAATACTGTTTCATAATGAGTTTAATTTCATGTAGGACTAGACTCTCAATAGATTTCTACCTTGTATTGGCTACAGAATGCCTTACTCTCTTAAAAGAGAGGAAAACAGTGAGGTGATTTGCTTATATTTCAATGTTATTAAACAGGCTGAATTTCATATTTGCTCCGAGATACAAATTAAAATGTCAAAATTCTTTACCAAAGAAACATTATCAGCTTAATTCCTTTCGAGGGGTGATTTTTGATGGAAAAACTTTCATCAGGGCAAATCAGTTTTACTTTCGATTTTTAATGGACACCTGAAGATATTGAAATCTCTCATTGCAACTTTAAGTGTACAGCTAATAGGATGACTGTATTGGGGTATTGACATTAGCTTGGTCTGTTTAAAATGCATAGCAGTACGCATCCACCTGGTATATAAAGCCCTGATTTGAGAGATCATAAAACCCGAACCACACTTCGATGTGAGAGACCTAAGATTTTGCCAAAGATTTTGGTTTTCTATTTAAAATTTAGTTTGAAAGCATCTGTGAGATTTCTTTGGGCAAAACTTAATCATGTGAATGAAATAGTCCTAAGTGCAAGCTGCCAAATTGTCAGAAATTCCCATCAAACATACATTTTTCTCAGTCTTTGGTCAGGGCTCTTGAAATGGTTCTTCAGGCAATTAAGCACTGAAGAAACCATTCAAGAGCACTGGGAAGCAAGAAAAGGTAAGTTCAGAGTCATTATAATACATGGCAGCACAATATTGTATCACATGGCAGGCTATTGCACTTACGATCTTCTGATTTTCACTTTGGTACAATGTAGCATTTCACCAATACACACAAAAAAAGGTGAGATGGAAACAAAATAAAAAGTTGTGATGATGGTGATTAAAGGTTCCCCATCCAATTTAAACAAAGAATTTTATGTGTTCAAGGGAAAGACATCAACATACCGTAATTCCACAATTTAAATGGCAATCTAAATGGGAATGATTCAACCAAAATATTCATGTGAAATGGAGAAAAAATATGCCTCAAATGGGAACATTTCATCTTTAATTGTGAAATATTCTACCATTATTGCACTCATAAAACATTCATTTTAAAGGTCCATGGCCTGAGATAGTTCAGCGGTTTTAAGCCCTCTATATATGATGAATTGTGCACTTGTGATAAAAGTACCAAATTTTTCCACAGTTGTAGCATGACTAAGACTAACATTTTTCAGATATGTGCCCAATTATGAATGTCCAGGTTTGGCAGGAGAGGGCGCTTTCAAAATGGCCGCCAAAACCCCATAATTCATAAAGAAAGGGATGCTATTACCACTTTATGGCATGAAAACGGTTTGCTTGGTGATATTTTCATATTAGGATCATCTGAGCAATCTGAGATAAGCAAAACTGATACATCCGGTGCAAAAAACGAACATACTGAGGATCTGTAGTAAACAGGCCTCGAACATTCCAATCATGCGTCTTAGCAAAATATGAGCACTGCTGAGTCTGTACAATTACTGAAATGAATGTAAACTAACCCCCTTTTTCTGAATTACCAAGAAATGTCCTCTCTTGTAAGCCCTCGTATCTTTTGTTTGTATCGACAACATGAATTCTAAGGATGACAGGACCCCATGTTTTAGAAAAAAATCGGAATCCACTGATGCAAAGCATTGCATGCATTATTCAAATGGGGAACATCTTATAATCAGTTAAGTCATACAAATGCACAATAGTAGAGGGGTCTTTTTTGCAAAGGAGTATACTTGAGGGCACGGTTAAATATGACAGCCATCTTTACTTTGTATTTTTTGATTTATACAATGAGTATTAATTACATAGGCCATTTTTGAGAGTGGCTTACGCCAACCAAAATGATTCAGAAAGTTCTCTGTGTAATTGAATTTTGATAGCCATTCAGAGCCCTTCTTGAATGTGAACCTTGAAATGGGGTATATATCTCAAGGTGAATGTGTGAAAACAGAAACTCCTTCATTTTTGCAAGACTCCTTCTTGCTCCATATGGCAGGTATAGAGAGGGCATTTGGAGAAAGCTGAATGGTGTTCATCTATGTACTAAACAGGTTGGGCTTGTCCAGACAGACCCATTCCACCTTGGCCTTGAAAAGCAGCCAACCTATCGCGGGTTTATACATAGATAAATCTAGGAGAAAATGCTTCCTAAAGGTATAGAATAGATGAGAATATGGCCATCAAACACTCAAAATGCTAATTTGCGCACAGACTGCCACATTACCGACTGGCAATTAACGCACTGTGGAGGATGCATACAGTAGGGGCCCATTGGACCTCAAGAGTATGTTGCTGCATAAGTCATATGTCAGATCACACACATGGTAGAGTGTGTCAAATTGTGCAGGACCACGTGCTTAACCACCATCCCGAACCCGAGCAGGTGACTATTCCTTCATCCATAGTGATATTAACCTGCTGTGAAAAAGTTGCCCTACCAGCACGGTTGGACAGAAGTTTCCAAGAAATTCGCCCTTAGAACAGATAGCTTTGGCTTTGAATCATCACTGGCCTAACTCTTTTTAGAATTACTTTGTCCTTCTACATTAACTTTTTGTACGACTAGGTATGTATTGTTCACTTCAGCAATAAAAATATAAAAAGAGTGTCGAAAACTGTCCATGCAACTTTGGCTACCAGTGAGCGTAATAGTCTCAATTGGTAGGACAGATGAAACAATTCCTTTCAGAGGGAGCATTTGGTGTCTGTCTGGATTTTAGGTGATGCGACTGACAATGATCTCTGTTGATGACGTGATGGGGATGGAGTTATTTGGCTCTAAGCTCCATGCATAGGTTAGTGACGCTTTCTTCTCAATATAAAGGAGTATGCCTTCAAGTTACTAAGAGGAAGCTCAACGGTGGAGGGCCACCCAATAATCGAATCAAGAGGTCTTGCAAAGACGTCAAAACCACTATTAGTTCTAACCTCATGGGGCATACAATGCACGGATATGATGCACTTGCTGCAACAGTGATTTACCACACTGTTCACTGTCACGGTGTTGATGAAAGCAGAATGAACTGTCAAGCTTTACTCCCAGCGTTACTAGATTGAAAATCAAGTCTGTGTTGTTGACATTAGACATTCTAGCTCCATCTAGTTCACGTCTACCTTCCTGTTGTTTAGATGAAGCTTAGCTGTTGATACTCTTAATTTGCTCGATATCTGTGCCACTGTCCTTGGTACTGTACTAAAGTGCTATGGCTTCTGAAGAAGCTTTTTTGAATTTCCACCGGTGTTGTCAGCATAGTGAGATTCTATCTACTAACATATTTCCTTGAAATTGTATCTGTAAGGTCATGGATTAAACAAATGACAGCAGCGAAGCTTGGCGAGATCATTGGAACACCATTTCTTGAGTCTACTTAGTGTCCATCGCTTGGTCTTGTGGGGAAAAGTTAAATTTGATAGCAATAAATGTAGTGTGCCAGACATGATCTGTAACAGTAAGTTTGTTGATTGCAGAACCCGATGCCCATACTGGGTCTATGCAGTGGGATGGTATGTCAACAAGGACACAGCTGTGTCATTGTTGACATTAGGGGAGGGCGGCCAAGAGAAATCCCAATTTTAGACATCGACATGGGTTTAACACGTAAAAGTGAAATTTTGACGAAAATATCTGATTTGTTTATATGTGTCAAAGAGATATTGGTCTGTATTCCAAAAAGTTCGAGCTGAAGAATCAAATGAATAACAGACGAGGACGCGGTAGTATGCGAGTCATGGGAATAACCGTGGTTTGCACTCCGTATTTGCTGTAAATTCTTTTGATATTTTGGGTGAGTTTCTAATTAAGCGGGTTTGCCCGCCATGATTCACAAGAACCCAGAAAGTCACAGAAGAGCCCAGCTGTCAACAATTAATGATTTGGAAATTGTTGCGGATGACATTTGCCTCTTATGTAACCCGAATTCCGCATGCTCAGCAATACTCTGGAGGGTAGAAACAAATGCAATAAGAGGGCTTTGACTGAATGCCAAAAAGACAGAGGGTAATGACGGGCAATATACTGAACATGGACACTGAAGACGATACAGGTGGCAGGTTGAAGGAGGTCGATGACTTCAAATAATTGGATCATGGGTAAAATCCAAAGAAGCCGATAATCAAAATCAGGAAGGCATTTGTATGGCAAGCCACAAAAGATGAACCAATATGGAAAATCCCATATGTCCCGTGAAGTTAATTAAAATTGAGCTTCTTCACAGCAAACTGTAGAATCAGTATTACCGTATGGGTGTATGGAAGCATGGTATGGATCATGAAATCCCAGTTCTGGAGAGGTCTCTCAATGGCTGAATTACCTAAGGTTGGGACAAGGTTTTTGCACAAGAAGGATGCAGCTCGCCGGCCACTGTTACCGCCACCCTGAGCTGTGTACCGTAGACTCGTTCTCTGGGAACCAACACATGGAAATCGGACCAAGGGGCGGACAACGAAAAAATTATGTAGACATCCTGAAAAGGGGCGCAGGGATAATTAAAGTGGTAGACACAAATGAGCTTTGGATATGAAGGCGGTGTTATAGCCTGGATGATCGTGCTAGATTCCGGCTGAGGCGACTAGTAGTAGTAGTACTTGGCCGCTATCGTGGGCTAAGGACCAGGGCCACCCTTCTCATTGCCTCCAGAAGTCTTGTGCTCTGTAGTAAGTAAAGTCGCCTGGCTATGGTTGATCGGCCCATGCCAGAAGTAATCATGGAAGGTAGGGCTAAGATCAATGCTGCCCGGGCCATGCCAGTAAAAAGATGCCTAATCCCTGAATTCACATTTGAAATTAATTTTAATGATGTTTGACACTCTAATAGAGGCATCTCAAACAGAATACCTCTTGTAGCCTTTAATACAAATATGCACGCACCTATGGCAATAATTGAGATAACGACACTTAAAAAATACTGTTTCCCATTATGTTGCTTGATTTGTTGCGCTTTTTAAACAGAGAAATGCGTCAAAATGACGCTATGAAATTGCATATCCATTAACACTGACATGTAGGCCTAGGCGGATAAATGGGTACCTAAAGAAATGGAAACCTTAATCCATCCCGTGCGTGAAGGTCCCCTATGATGAAAATGACACCCTTTACTGCATTTTATGGATGGATAGTGATGACTTCTTCGAGGGTTTCAGTTGGTGTTATTGTTAACGGACCGGGGGGGGGGGGGGGAAGGGGTGGAAGGGGGGGGAGTGGCTGTGGTTCGAAAAAGGATGATGTGGACCAACAGATTATTTTTATCAATTTTCTTAGGGGGAATTTAGACCATTTAACGTAAAACTGTGGCAAAATTAATGAAATTTCGGCAAGTTTCGTACCAAGCATTTGTCAGGTTCAGAGCTCTCAGAGCATAAGTGGGAAGACTTAGGAATTTTGCACATTCTGAGGCCACACTGCCTCGGTACTTCATGGGATGCGTTGAGTGGTCCCCCCTAGGCAAAGATGGAATTGATGCATCCATGGCATAAGAAATTAGAAAGTCATGGCGGGATGTGATTACCATTTGGGGACCAATCTGATGTAGATAGAGTTTACACTCACAGCGCCCACTTTTCTGGCTTAAATATTGGGATTTTGGCATGGCCATGTTGAAAAGCGCCCTATGTATGAATTATCAGTGAAACTGAAGACATTACCAGATCGAGCAGATTGATAAAAATACACATCATAATCATCTGAAAATGTCATCTTTAAGGTTGGTACTTTGTCATTTTAGGCTATTGGGGCCATTTGAAAACGCCCTCTCCAGGCATATTATGACAGGTACAACTGGGGCACATGATCGTAACATATTGCATATGGGCCAAACACCTACTATGTGAAATTTTCATGACTTTATCACAAAGTGCAAACAATCCATCTGCTAACCAGCTGTACTAAGGAAAGTACTATTTTTCTAATTACTCTGTGATTTGTAGGGCTGAAAGATGTTTGGTTGGAAGTTACAACGAAAATGTGCACCATTTTGTCGACCAATATAATCTACAACGTACTCTATGGGGCTTACAAAATCACGTTTTTAGCCTCACATCAAAACGGGTTGAAATGTCAGCGCGAAACTTTACAGATGGGAATTCGGGGTGAATTCCGCTTCTATCAAAATGAAAACTGCATATACTTAATAGGGCAAGCCCCTTTAAGTATAATATGCCCACAAGAACAGCTGGGATATGCCTTGAGATTTGTGTGTTGCACAAAGTACTTTAAGATCATGCCACTCATGCCACACAGCGTTTGATTTTAGAAAGGTGGAAACTACATGCACTGGTACATGTAGACATCAAATTCTTCATGCACAATGCTACATCACCAAGTTCATAACCCAACATTAAAAACTTGCAGACATGAAGAAATAATTATGAACTGCTCTACTCACTGGCAGCTATCCCATGACAGGGACAATAGTAACAGGGCACCATCAGTAAAAAGAACAGGATTTGACAAATATGCGTTGTTGAATATGAAAACAACATCCTAAGTAGTATATCTCCACTGTCATGAGTTACATGCACTGTGTGCATAAAGGCAGGATAGAAAAGCTGTACGCCTACAAAACCTATAAAACTGCATGCACTGGTGTAAGTGTGCACCCGACTGAATCAAACACTGATTGCAACACCCTCAAATTGGGTAGACGACAGCCCCCCGAATTTCATATAGAAATCCATGGCATTGCAAATGAGGCATTACCAATTGATTTTGTCATGCGCTGTATGACATTGCGCCATTAGCGCTTTACGGAAATAATGGCAATACCTCATTTGCCTCCATGAGGGACTTCATGAAACGTCTACCCAAATTTGTGTCAGAAAAACTTGGTCAATATATTGTACAAATTGTCGGCATACATAACCCGGCAAGTACCCACTATTTTTAGCCTTGGGGTAGGGTATTTGTTTGTGTTAGGCCATAAATAAAAGATTTGTTTGCTTGTAAAATTTTAAAAGGGGGGGTACATATGAACTCTTTCTCTGAATAGACCGTATTCAATAGACAGCCATGGTGGGGACCAAGATAGACGCATTCCAGTACTACCATGACCTTCACCGGTTTAAGAATCCTGTTGAAATCGCTAACATGGATCGATTGAAAGCTTAATGTATTGTATTCTTGGAATGTATGCATCTTGTCCACCAACATGTCTGGTGGCTGACGTCATATTGAATACGGTCTATAAACAGCAGAGCAAGTGCTAAGGCTTCTGGAGTGCTCTTTGTATACGTGTGATGAGCGTAAAATGTGGTGTTCACAAAAAGTTGGGCATAGCGCAAAAATACACTACTGAAGGCAACAGCAGCTCAGAAACCCTTCCCATCATGCACAGGGGCCATCACCACCAGGAGCTGCCTATGCATATATATAGAACCACCATAGGAAATGTGTGAAAAACAGAATCATACCTGTATGTGCTCTGTAATCGAGTGCTAAGAAATTTTAATGCATATTCGTGTACGAGGTCCAATAATAAAAGGCACAGAATAGATATCCTTAGCAGTTTTGTAGCATCGAAATTTCAAACAATATGATGAATAAACATCCAATGGAAGTGTATAAGGTCTTGCGCACTCCCATTTGTGTATAAGGGGGTCCACATGGATCCCCCCTCTGAAAACCACTTTGTTATTGGAATTTTTTATCCATAACTCTGGTCATTGATGGGGTACATCAACACGACCATATAACAGGGAAAAAAAATGAAAATTAGTTGTACCAATTTAACACTTAAGTGGTTCAGGTCTTGCCTAACCTAATAAATGCATTTCCCATAGGAATATTTCAATAAAACTCATCGCATGTCAAGACTACTCTAAAAGATTAACAAAAGAAAATTTGAAAAATATTATTTGACCTTGAAATTAGGGCAAAACATTGATTTTCATGAGCACCAATTTTACCAAAAAGAAGCTATTTTGTTTTTGAATTTTCTCCAACATGATACACTGTTAACTAGTGGTTGTTTCAAGTTAAGAATGGATCAAATTAACTATGTTTAGCAAAAACATGAGTGTTAGATAACTTTTATCATTTTTACTAAGCTATTTATCCCAGCAATATGTTTACCATTCATTTGTACAGGGAAATAGGTTACGGATCTAATTACATAATATCATATAATTGCTTAAGAAAATAGATGAAATTTAATTAGTATTTGTTCGTGATAGTACTTGTAACATAAGTCCACATATATGAGTATCCACCAAAGGTCAAAGGTGGTCCATATGGACCCCCCCTTGACCACTTTAAAGTGTTAAAACGGTTGTGCAAAAACAAATTCTCCCACCAAAAAATGGAAAACCACTTTTGCAACAAACTTTTTCCATAAAACTTGGCTCATAATGGAAAATAAAGACATTTACATTGCTGCAATAAAAACTGAACAAGGCGGTTCTCGAACCACAAAGGTCCCCCGCCCAGTGCAGTAGCTTAAGAACAAAAGCAACAATTTTTAAGATCTCAGGGAAGATTGTGATGGAGATAAGTGGTTCTTGAACCACTGAGGCTCTTCCATTGACATGACCTTCGAAATTTTTGGCACTGAACTGTTGACCACATGCACCAAGTTTCATCCTACCACAGGATTAGTGATTTGACCTTGAATTACCACCACATGACCTTCAAATGACCTTCAAAAATTTTGGCATACAACCATGTGCAAAGATTTGACCTTGAATGACCTTGAAAGGACCATCAAATTTTTTGGCACTGAATGTTGACCATACCCACCAAGTTTCCTCCTACCACATATTTAGTGATTTGACCTGGGATGACCCCTCATGACCTTGAAATTACCTTCAAAAGTTTTGGCACTGAATGTTGACCACACCCACCAATTTTCACCCTCCTACCACATGTTAAGTGATTTGACCTGGGATGACCCCGCATGACCTTGAAATGAGCTTCAAAATTTTTGGTACTGAATGTTGACCACACCCACCAATTTTCATCCTCCTACCACATGTTTAGTGATTTGACCTTGAATGACCCGCATGACCTTGAATGACCTTCAAAATTTTTGGCACTGAATGTTGACCACACCCACCAATTTTCATCCTCCTACCACATGTTCAGTGATTTGACCTTGGATGACCTTGCATGACCTTGAATGACCTTCAAAATTTTTGGCACTGAATGTTGACCATACCCACCAAGTTTCATCATCCTACCACAGCAGATAAGGTTTATAGAAATTTAACTCCATTTTTGCCTATTTTTGACCCCATTTGACCTTTGACCAATGCCACATGACTCTCCTCCGAACTCATCCGCAGCCTACTTGAGTGACATCTATGGTGCGAAGATGGACACCCATACTTGCTCCAATCAAAATATATCGTGTTGACGTTTATTATAGCAATTTAGCCCTATTTTTGCCCTTATTTGACCCTATTTTTGACCACATTTGACCTTTGACCCATTTCACATGACCCACTTTGTATCCCACCCACCACCTACTTGAGATACATCTATGTTGCAAAGATGGACTTCCACACTTGCTTAGTTCCGAAGATATCGCGTGGGACGCGCACACACACACACGGCTACCATTTCTATAGTCCCCCTTCGCCAACAAAAGTTGGCGGGGGACCAAAAAGTTACTCCAGTGTGATTTAAGAGGCAAAGCAAGTTTTGCATAGTGCCACCAAAATGCTTATTTATTCTAACTAGGATAAAAACGCCATGGCCGATTTGAATTTTTTCCCACCAAAATATGCGCAACTGATAATTAGGCAATTACGTAAAATTTTAGGCAAAAATAATTGAGCATTAAAACATGGCATGCTAAAAACAAAATGCTAGGTCCACATGGACCCCCTTATACACTTATTGTTAAATCATCAACCACTTAGAAGCAAATTACTGTACATGATCCACAGTTTGGATTGCCACTTTAGTCATATTATATGGTAGACATTTCATTTTAGAAGTCCCATTGATGCAAATGAGGAATTACAATTGATTCCGTCATGCGCTGTGTGATGTTGTGCAGTAGCGCTTGACGGAATGAATGGCAATACCTCATTGCATCCATGGGACTTCTATATGAAACGTCTACCCCTATTTTTAGATTTATGAAAGGCAAAAGAGATGCACTATTGGAAGGGCTTCATAGCTGCTTAGGCTAAGCACACCATCTGTGTTAACAATACCATCACTAATAGGCATAAAAGATAGCCGGTCAGTGACAAATGGGGAAACATAATTGTGGGATTGCTAAACAATTGAGTTTTTTTTTTGGTGTATTTTTTTCAGTGAATAATTAACTTCATAATAATTAAAAATAAAAAATATCCCAATAGTTTGACCCACCTTTTCAATAGAGGGCAAAGCCACTTTATTAAAAGCTTTGTAACAATTCCTATCCATATATGATCAAACCATAATTTGTGAAGCATATTGTACATAGGAATGAGTGAAAGGGATACATGTAACCTTGTAAGTGCAGTTCATAGTGATATAATGACTATTATTTTTTCACATAAAAGAATTCATCAATACGCGGATTTTGGGTTTCCTACCGGAAATCATTTTGTTCCGAAATTCTTATGCATTGTGGGATAGGATTGCACCAACGATGTAGGAGTAGATAAAATAAATAGCGCATATATATTCTATGGTGTTTTGTGTCAAATGGTCATCACTCCATGCACGCTCGCGGTTTAGTGCGCCTCCTTTAAACTACGCGCACATTTTGTGGCGCTAAAAATACAAGGCAATCAAAGAGTACTCGTTACTGGTAAAATTTATGTACAGCAAGCGGTTTTTGCACAGTTATGACAGAAAAATTACCGTATGACACAAAACACCATAGAATATATATGCGCTATTTATTTTATCTACTCCTACATCGTTGGTGCATTCCTATCCCACAATGCATAAGAATTTCGGAACAAAATGATTTCCGGTAGGAAACCCAAAATCCGCGTATTCACCACTGCTGCATGCATATAACTCAAACATGAAGCAAAACAAACTGCACAAAATCATACATGGTCTACCATAGTAACAAAAAACAATCATTAGCTAATTATTTTATAGAGCGAGTAAAAGAAAAAAATCATGCAACCACTTTGCTACCAATAAGTTGTACATGTATGTAATGTAAATGACTGCAAAAAAAATTGTATTCAAATCTTATTTTCCCCAACTTGGGTCATTTTTATTTCAATTTTCCAGAAAATTCTGTTCAAAGATATATCCAAAAATTTAGTACAACATGTATCTCAGACTCTCAGTAATGGGATGCAATATGAAATTCAAATAAAAGAGTAAAAGTTGCAGAAAAGTCCATGTAAAAATCTCTATTTTGATACATGTAGCATGTTTTGCAATAAGCTCTCCATTTTTGACCAGCATTCTACACAACAGATTAACAGTCTAGCAGTATGTTCATCCTGAAGGGTTTTCTTTTTATGATAAAGTCAGTTACATTTCCAGTTTGTACTAACAAAACAATATGTGGGCCATTACATCAAAAGGTTGAAGTTGTCAACAAAAGAGGCAAAAGTAAATCCAAAGTTTTAAATCAGGTTTTGTCCCCGTGAACGAGGGTGGCCGGATTCACCTCAAAATAGGACCAAGAAAATATGCAAACTTCTAACAGAAAATTAGAATTATCTCAAAGCTTAGAGATTTTTTTTCAAATGTTCTAACAGCTTGTTTTTAAAGTCTGTTGAGTTCAATAAATGCAGCAGATCACATATATCTTTGTCATTGTGTGGTGATTTATACAGACAGGTTGCAATTATTCTACTCACTCTGTACTTACCGTACTCATTTTTATTTTCTCTTGAAAACAAAAAGTTTTTTCTTGCAGAATTTCACCATCTTGATTGACTAATACAGCTCTACTTCTTCAATTTCCTGAACTACTGTATGCCTAAATTTCAATACTTTGGTACAAATGAGGAAAAAATGAAAAAGCCTTTGAGTTGAGTTTCTTTTTACAGATTTCAAGTATTACACAAGTTCCATGTCCCCCTACAAATTCTGCAACCTTATCCTGTGCAGACTGTGGTTTATTCCATCAATGCTGCAGAATTCGTAGGGGAGGGGCCTTGTTCGAAATATTCTAACCGTAAATGCAGTGGTTAGAAGTCCAAATGTACCAGAAATGGGGGGAAAGTTAAACCAAAACATGACCGGTTAATCCTTGCTTAAGCATTCTCAGTGAAAAGTGTTGATCCGATCTGGAAGCTTAAATCTTTTCAAGTGCAGTCTACTGGCGAGAAACTAATCAAAGTCCATCGTCGAACATTTCTGCAATGCAGGCCCGTCCAAATTTACAATAGGGTCGGTCTCTATCCGTCAACTGGCGCAGTTGACAGATTTTCTCGATCAAGTAGGGGCCATGGAACTCTTTCCCCTATAGCCCAGGGTTCACACTAGGTTTTGAAAATAGTGCATCCACTTTGGATGCAAATTTGTTTCCCTGAGGTTGCAAAAGTGTGTCTTCTTCCAATTATATGTGTGTCAAGTTTTAACAGGTTTGAGAACTGTTTTAAATGACTGCTAACAATCCAAAAATAAACATCCAATTCCAAAACCTAGACTGGGCATATTGTAAAGTGATTACCCTGATGACCCTTAAACTCCAAAAGAACTGGAGTGGAGTATCTTGAATACCCTTTGGGACGGTGAGTGAACTAAAAAAAGACGTAAATACAGTCAAATTTAAACCTATATTAATTTTCACAGATTTGCTACATGTATTTAATGGTAAAATAATAATTATTTGATTGAGTGAAAATGATACAATATTGTGACCATGTGCCAGGGCAAACTCTGTGATTTTGTGTAGTTTTAAGTGGCTACTTTTTTGCGTCCACAAATAGACGCAAAATTTTACTCTCTCTAGACAAAAGTGCGTCCACCTTTGGAAAAGTGCGTCATAGACGCAAAAACGCACACTAATGTGAACAAAATGCTTATTATTCTAACTAGGATGAAAAACGCCATGGCCGATTGAATTTTTTCACCAAAATATATGCGCAACTGATAATTAGGCAATTACGTAAAAATTTTAGGCAAATAATTGAGAATTTAAAACATGGCATGATAAAAAACAAAATGCTCGTCTCAATGGGACCCCCCTTATACACTTATTGTTAAATCATCAACCACTTAGAAGCAAATTTACTGTACATGATCCACAGTTTGGATTGCCACTTTTAAGTAATATTATATGGTAGACCTTTCATTTAGAAGTCCCATTGATGCAAATGAGGAATTACAATTGATTCCGTCTGCGCGTTGTGTGATGTTGTGCAGTAGCGCTTGACGGATGAATGGCCAATACCTCATTGCATCCATGGGACTTCTAGATGAAAGTCTTACCCCTATTTTTAGATTTATGAAAGGCAAAAGAGATGCACTATTGGAAGGGCTTCATAGCTGCTTAGGCTAAGCACACCATCTGTGTTCCCCCCCACACCAATACCATCACTACTAGCAAAAAAGACTGGCCGGTCAGTGACAAATGGGGAAACATAATTGTGGGATTGCTAAACCATTGAGTTGTTTTTTTGGGTATTTTTTTCAGTCGGAATAATTAACTTAATAAATTAAAAATTAAAAAAAATATCCCAATAGTTTGACCCACCTTTTCAATAGAGGGGCAAAGCCACTTTCTTAAAAGCTTTGTAAACTCTACCCATATATGATCAAACCATAATTTGTGGGAAGCATATGACCTGGAATGAGTGAAAGGGATACATGTAACCTTCGTAAGATGCAGTTCATAGTGATATAATGACTATTATTTTTTCACATATTAAAAGAGAATTAATCCCCCATTCACCACTGCTGCAGGCATTATAACTCAAACATGAAGCAAAAAACAAAACTGCACAAAAATCATACATGGTCTACCATAGTAACAAAAAACAATCATTAGCATAATAAGTTTTCTAGAGCGAGTGTAAAAGAAAAATAAAAAATCATGCAACCACTTTGCTTACCAATAAGTTTGTACATGTTATGTAATGTAAATGACTGCAAAAAAATTGTATTCAAATCTTCTTTTCCCACTGGGTATTTTTATGTCAATTTCCAGAAAATTCGTTCAAAGATATATCCAAAAATTTAGTACAACGGTATCTCCGACTATCAGTAAGGGGATGGATTGGCAATCTGAAATTCAAATAAAAGAGTAAAAGTTGCAGAAAGTTCCATGTAAAAATCTTATTTTGATACATATGTAGCAGTTTTGCAATAAGCTCTCCATTTTTGACCAGATTCACACAACAGATTAACAGTCTAGCAGTATGTTCATCCTGAAGGGTTTTTTTGTATGATTAAAGTCAGTTACATTTCCAGTTTGTACTAACAAAACAATATTGTGGGCCATGCCATTACTCAAAAGGTGGAAGTTGTCAACAAAAGAGGCAAAAGTAAATCCCCAAGTTTTTAAATCAGTTTTGTATCCCCGTGAACGAGGTGGCCGGATTTCACCTCAAAAATAGGACAAGAAAATATGCAAACTTATAACAGAAAATTAGAATTATCTCAAAGCTTAGAGATTTTTTCAATATGTTCTAAACGCTTGTTTAAAGTATGTGAGTTCAATAAATGCAGCAGCAGATCACATATATCTTTGTCCGGTGGTGGTGATTTATATATACAGACAAGGTGCAAATTATTCTAATCACTCTTTACTTTCCGTACTCATTTTTATTTCATCTGAAACAAAAAGTTTTTTCTTGCAGAATTTCACCATCTTGATTGACTAATTACAGCGTCTACTTTCTTCAATTTTCCTGAACAACATGATGCCTTAAATTCAAACTTGGTACAAATGAGGGGAAAAAATGAAAAAGCTTTGAGTGAGTTTCTTTTGACAGATTTCAAGTATTACACAAGTTTCCATGTCCCCTACAAATTCTGCAACATTATCCTGTGCAGACTGTGGTTTATTCCAGCCAATGCTGCAGAAAAAATTTTCGTAGGGGAGGGGCCTTGGTCGAAATATTCTAACCGTAAATGCAGAGGCAGTGGTTAGAAGTCAAAGTACCAGAATGCGGGGGAGGGAAAAGTTAACCAAAACCCCATGGACCCCGGGTAATCCTTGCTTAAGCATCTCAGTGAAAAGTTGTGTTGATCCGATCTGGAAGCTTAAATCTTTTCAGTGCAGTATACTGGCGAGAAACTAATTTCAAAGTCCATCGTCGAACATTTCTGCAATGCAGGCCCACCCAAATTTTTACAATGGGGTCGGTCTCTATCCGTCAACTGGCGCAATTGAAGATTTTTCTCGATCAAGGAGGGGGGCCATGGAACTCTTTCTCCTATTAGCCCAGGGTTCACACTAGGTTTTGAAAATGGCAAACGCGGATTCGCCGGCACTAGTTCTGGAGAGATTACGTTGTGAAATCTATTTACCGGACAACTTTCTGTTACTGGACTTATTATCTTCTACCTCTAAAATAATATTGAACTACATTTATTTTTGAAAAACAGGCCATGGTTGGATTCGACTGTGATAGCTGCATTATAAATCGATGATCTTAGAGTTTCTTTATCCACTACACTAGCGAGAGAGGATAGGATTGTTTATTTTAAATCTACAGAAGCTGTACGGAATTAAAAACCGATAATAATATATAATAGCGCCCGCCATAAGTTTTGTCCGGTAAAATAGTTTCACAACAGTATTCGCCGGACTAGTCTGGCGATAGTCACTTTCTTGGTGAAAATATCGTCCACTTGGACGCATATTTGTCCTGAGGTTTGCAAAAGGGCGTCTTCTTCCATTAATGTGTGTCAAAGTTTTAACAGGTTTGAGAACTGTTTAAATGGATGCTAACAATCAAAAAACATCCCAATTCCAAAACCTGGACTGGGCATATTGTAAAGTGATTACCCTGGATGACCCTTAAACTCCAAAAGAATTCTGGAGGGAGGTATCTTGAATAACCTTTGGGACGGTGAGTTGGAACTAAAAAAACAACAAAAAGACATAAATAGCGGGCGGAAATCAGGCACCCGCCGAGTTTGGCGTCCTACTCATCACGGTGAAATATTGGCAGCAGACGACCAAGAATCCGTAAAGACAGCCGGCAGCTATTCGAAAATTCAAGTAGTGTCAAACTTTGCGAATTTTCATTGAAAGTTTGTTAGTATTATCCATTAAAAACTGCTTTTTTTTAAATATGTAGTGTAAACAATATATTCTACACAGAGAGATTGACACATGTCGATCCGAAGGGTTTCTATTCAAAATCTGAGGGTGAAAGTGAATCGATTTCTGTGTCGAAAGACGATGGCGAAAAAAGTACTAGGACTTGCATTGAAAAGAAATCGCCAGTTTATTTCTCGAAATGTGTGAATTTACGTCCGAAGACGATGGGTGTAATGGTAGATCGAATGGTATTCCAATAGGGGTAACATTATTCTACCATATATGTTCATGATCTGACCTTCAAAAAGCATCCTTAACTGGTCATCAAAACGTTTTTTTTGGTTTGTCTGCCATGTCGATGTCGTACGTAGGGTTTGCAAATTCCGGGATTTTTCAGAGCGGAAATTTTCCACGGAAATTTTGGGATTAACGGTGAATTTAGGGAATGTTTAGGAAAAAACATTCGGGCATATTGGGAATTTCACAAACAATCTTTGAAATTGTACAAACATAAGGGTCTTTTGTTAGTGTAGGATCTTACTCTATAAACTGAAATGTACAGAAAAGCATACTACGCAAAAACAAGCGTGTGTTAAACAACTGAGAAATGAAGGAACCACCACACCTTTACAAAAAAAACAACATTTGGTGTATACAGTATTCATGTTCAAATGCTATACGCTAGGAAATCAAGGATACCTTTCGAACCCAAAATTGTAGATGATATCCGTTCCTCTACCACCCGCCTTGATAGCTTAGTTGGATATAAAGAGCGTCGTGCAGGGTAGATACGAAATAGCCGGTTACGAAAAACCGGGGGGGCGAGGCACTCCGAGGGCGCACACATTTTGTCAGTACACTATCGTTTGCACTGGCAATCTCCAGGAAAAGATTAATTGTTATACACCATGTGTTTAGATCAGTTTATTTTCTCTTCTATCACTCCATGTCTTGTCGTTTAATCTGTAACAAACACCATGAGTTTTACCATAGTGTAACCTAATCTTCAAAATCAACTTTCAAGCATGAAATGAAAATTCTCAGTCGAAATTCAGCCAATTCAACTAATGTCAGTATTTGGAAATCCAAATTTCCAACATTTTTTACTTGTAGCCCAAAATGGGTTGATTTTTTTGTGCATATACATCAACCAAAATGCATGAAGTAATATGGTCATATTCTTAATTAGCAAAACTAGTACATATTGAAAGAAAGGCTATCAAACATGGGTTTTAATTTTTTTAGGAACAAATTTTTAAAAGTGTTTTAAAACCGAAGAAATTAAATGCCAAATGAAAATTTACGAAAAAAAATTCCCGAATAGTCCAGGGGCACTTGTCAAAGATTCCCAGGAAAAGGTTTCTGGGAAACAAGTTGTACAAAGTTGGGAGGGGTCCGGAACCACTTGCCATCACACTTTGCACAACCATAACTGTATGGTTGTTTAAATAAACTGGAAGTCGGGTGGTTAACTCTTGTGAAATTTCTGGCAACCGGATGTTCACACGGACCGCCCGCAGCCGCCCAGGTTGGGCGGAACGTGAAGTTTGGTGCATGAACACGTGCTTTGGAACAATGTGATCACGATTGTCGATGACTATTTGCGCGATCCCCGCAATGCATCTCATCGGGTGCCCATTTCCATCTGAGGGAACCTGGTAACCACAGGTCATGGTTACGAAAAAATTGTTGTTCGCGTCGCCGAACCGTGCCTAAAATTACAATTACAAAGACCTTTTCACGTGAAGTTAATCTTACAAAAAAGTAGAAGAAGATCGAAGGAACACCCCCAAAAGAATCGAGGCAATGGGTGTGAAATTCACGAAAAAAAGTGTGATATTTTGATAGTACTGATGACCTACTGTCACCTGACGGCGATTACACAATTATTGTCAAAGAAGTCACACAGATAGGGGAAAGTTTATGGTATTTTCGTACGCTCCTAACGTATGTTTTTATCCGAATGGAGTCTGTAAAGTCCGGATGGAAATGGGCAACGAATGAGGCATTTCGGGGGAATTGTGCAAATAGTCTATTGAAAAAAATATGAAGTCATTGATATATGAGCTATATATTAGCGATCATTCACAGATATTTAGGATACAACTGATTTTTTTCTAAAGCCGAAAGAAAATTGTTTAAGTTGCCCTCAATTGCGTTGAAACAGGTTGAACAAAAGTCGATGAGTTTTTATGGCCTATGGACTATATAAATTATTTAACAATGGTTGTGTACTGGGCTGTGTGTATGTTGACATTATATGTATGCATGTGGTGATTGTGTAGATATGTGGGTATATGTGTGTGTGTGTAATAATAAATAAATATAGGAGGCCTAAAAATCACTGTGTATGTTCTGTCCCCATCAAAAACTGAGGCTGGACTATTTGAATAGAGGGCCAGGACTCCCTCCGCCCAAAAAACTGGTCCAGAGTACTATTAAAATTCGTGAACTTCCGAAAAAAGGAACACTACTTCACATTTTACCCCCACCCCTCTTTCAGGCCCAGCCCTAGGATAGAACCCACCCTTTCCTCGCGGTGGTTTAGTCCTTGGTATCTAGCTTTGGCTGCCGTTGCCTGCAGAAAACCCTTGACACAATATTCTCAACACCTCTTGTTTACCACCGTATTTTTCATTTGATTTTGTTTGCTGTTGTCTAAAATTAAAAAATGTAGTGTGAGCTGATAAAAGTTGACGTTATATCGAAGGAAAATTGGGCGACAATACGCATTTTAATTTCAAATGCTTTGGTGGTGGAACAAGGCAAGAAGAGAAGAATCTTGATCACTCCCCTCAGCCCCCTCGCATAAATTGCGCAGCGGGAAATCATTTGGGGGCCGAGGGGAGTATCAAGATTAATCTTATTGCGTGGACAAGTATCCATTGCTTGTCTGCAATATGCACATTGCATTTACAGCTACGCTGGTTCCTGCGACTATGGTGTCTCAACACTGAGCAATAAGCCGAAAACCCAAGGAACAGGGCACCAGCGTAATTTACAGCATTACGTTGGTATTAGTTACCGCCCAGGCCCATGAAAGCCGTATGGAAAATTACCCCGAAAATTACACTCTGACGTTGATTTCCCCCTAGGAATCTCGAATATAAAATGATAATAGAATCCATTGAACATCGTCAGGAATTTACAATGTAGTTTGTTGAGATTAGTTTAGCACTGAAAAGATCATAAATAAACTATTTTCCTTTTCCCAAAATGGCGTCACGATAGCGTTGCAACGTGGGTCCGCTTGGGGTAGTTGCTAGGACACGTGTTGACTTTTTAACACAGTAGTAATGCACAACACTCCGATGTTCTAAGATTGTTTGCACAATGGGATTTGACCTCGGCGAGTCGAGAAAAATATACTTGGCTCAATGGTCCGACAACTCGTTCGTTTTTGTTATGTGTACCAGTTGAAAATGGCATTGAGGCCGATTTTAATTATACATGGGAGTAGCCAGAGCTTGTTACCATGGCAACCATCGATACCCCATTTTGGCGACAATTGCGTAGGTGAAAATTATACACGTTTTGGAACTCGCACTTCCCAAAATGAATGGGTAGGGGACAGGTAGCCCCCCCCCACCCACCCTCCCCGCCTAGACACAACACTCCTTCTGTTTCCTGTTTGACCTCAGGCGGGCAAGTGTGAATGGTAGGTAGAGGCTTGCTTTTCCAAATCTTGTTTTCAAAAATTTCACTCACATTCACAAATGCGAGATTATAGTGGCTTCGCACACCATTCATAATTGAAGGGATTACATCGCCCGTAGAGCCAGCGCTAATGCGAGAGAATCGAAAAAAAAAATGGGGGAAGGAAAAGCATGTTTTTAACTTATAAATCAGGGATAAGTGTGTACAAAGTCCATTATAACGCTTTTAATATAGGGGAAAAATACACATCCAAATAGTGAAAAAAAATGAAGTATTTGAGGAAAATTTGGAAAAGTTTGTCATACCATCTCCCTGTTAACTAGACATTAAGCTACGGCGTCTCAAAGTCTGCACTAACAGCTGATTGTGGTTACACCAGTACAGAATAACAAAGATCATAATGTTTGTGTTTCAGGCAAACTGTATTGATCATGGTGCACAATATCACGCTTGAAAAAATCGGTGATATTCACCGGGAAAGCTTCTTTTTCTGATTTCAAGTCGGAATTTGTATGCACGTAGAGAAATACAGATCAATAAAAAAGTACTGCCTTGTCTTTAATAAGGGGATTTCAAGACAAACTGGCGCAGGTTATGTTCGCATATCCATGTCAGGTAACAAATATATAAAAATATGAATTTTGATGATTTTTTTTATGTTTCTGATTAGACAAAAATCGCTGCTAATCCTTTTAATGCACTTGGTCCAATTTCAATCCCGGCCATGGGGGTCCCGGGATAGCGGGGACTTAGCCGGGAAGGGAATGTACATTTGCTGTCGTGATACCCCCCATTTGTCCACGCTTAAGTTAACACGAAATCAGGATAGCCGGGCTACATTTTTTGTACATCCCCCGCTATGTCCCGGCCCATACTAGCCGGGCTGAGGTGCTTGTGACAATCCCAGTATATTCTCGGGCAATGGGGGCAGGGGATGCTTGAAAACTCTGTACAATCCCGGCTCGGTCACGGCTATGCGACAACAGGTTACAATATCGAAAAAAATATTTGGAACACTTGAGCAATATTTGGAACCATTGCCATGTTCACAAATGAGAGCGAATTTGGCAAGGTCATTGTTCTTTAGAAAGCAAGAGGTCTTCCCTTTGACCAAATTCTTCCCCACGCACCATCAATCAAGTGGGGGTCCTGGCGGAAGCTCTTGGACAACATGAATCGGAATCAACATTGAATTGGGGGAGAGGGGGTAACCTTTTCCCTAAATCGGGTCAAAAGGTGTTCCAACATTTGTTTCGAGGATTGAGATATTATAAAATTACTACATTTTGGATCGCCGGAGGGTCAGAACCAGCCAAAATTTCACCACATCGGAACTTTGTGTGAGCAAACAAAACCCGTTTAGTTGGTTTGTAAAAACAAAATCCACATTATCCACGGCGATATATGACCACTAAACGGAGCAGAGTAAGATCTAAAACCCTGCATCATATCTGGCAACGGGGAGGAAAATTCAGCCAAACAACAAGATTCATCATGGTGATGGTCGTTTTGTCGGCCCTCCCTACTCTGTGATAGTGACTTCTTTGCTATTTAAACTTGGAATATATGCCCATGCCGTATACTCGGTCAGTGGGTATCAAATATTGCGACCCTCGTTGGTAATTTCTTGTTGATTTTAAGTTGCTTTATTTTTTTTAAACATTTTTTATGTTTTTTCTGGCGATTTTACGTTGAAATATCGATCATCGGATTAGTTGATATCTAGACCGTGCGTACGACGTGCGGCGTGTGATACTTGTATAGCTTGCTTTATCGACGACATCGACATGGAAGAGATCGGTCTGCCATGGTAGCTATTTATAAAATGGGTGTGAGATACTACAATTGACGTGCGATACTGCTCACTGATTAGCCTGGTTTTATATGGTGGGCCACAGGCGTTGTTTTTAAAGTAACCGTTTGTCCCGACGGAGCCGGGAAAATTTTTGGTACCTCCCGGCTTCTTAAGTCCCAGTTATTTCATTCATGATTGTCCCTGCAGGGCAGGGACAAGCTAACATACATTTCCCGGCCAAGTCCCGGGCTAACATCCGGCTGGCGGCGGCAACATGGCCCGGCTATGTCCCGGAATA